>JAODJU010000119.1:30945510-30963494 GCA_026776725.1 Gnathonemus echidnorhynchus | reverse complement strand
AGCGGCGTCGGCGGCTGCTGAAGATCATCATCATGCTGGTGGTGGTGTTCTCCATCTGCTGGGCCCCTTTCCATGTGATAAGTACTTTTTACGTCCTAGTGCTTCGGCAGCTATTACCAGACAGAATCAAAAGCTTTGTTATTCCAGCATTTTACTTAACCACCTGCCTGGCCTACGTTAACAGCTGCCTCAACCCCTTCCTCTACGCCTTCTTTGACTTGCGCTTCCGCACCAAGTGCCTTAAGCTCCTCCGCCTAAAGAAGGATACAGAGGGTTCTGCAACCTCCCAGTCCATTCAGAGCTTGAGCTATGAACACTGACCTTGTTTCCCATGGAAGCACATCTCTCTCTGAAAGGAGGAACTAGATCCACAGACTGTGCCACAGGCTATTATGAAGTATGTAGAAATTACTCAATGGGGAATGGGAAATGGAGTTTAGTTTCTTTCATAACAAAGGTCTGTACTTATATAATATGTTTGCATGTATTAATCACACAGAGAGCAAATGGAAGCAGCGTTCCCATTGTAATAATTCGTAAAAGAAGCCTGTAGAGTATGTCCAATTTGCTGTGATGGACATGGATCTCCATGGACCAGCAAGAGGGCCTGGAGATCCATGTAGCCTGTGGTACCAGCAGCTGCAGCTTTTCCTTTTTCCTTAACTGCACTAGGATGTTGAGAAAGTGGACTTTTGCAGGGGAGCTTGTCATATAGGGAGGGGGGGTAAATGGTGCAGTGTCTGGACCACTGCTAGGAACTGCGCAATGCAGTAGCTCCTCTTGCAGTTGCTCATAGTGTGGCTATAATACATGACTATATGTTTCACTTCTTCTCCCTTCTGGGACAGCACTGTGCCACAGGTGAGTCTAATGGTGACAATGAAAAAACCGCTGTGGTGTGATACTGGTTAAAGGTCCCTTGTAAGCAAGTTGATAGATTGGACTGGTGATGGTAAAATTTTAAATGAACCAGCAACTCAGTGAAATCATGGGGATCAGACTAGTGCCAGACAGCTGCCACTTTTTCTGGGTTGGTCACTCCCCACATTGCACAACAATGTCTCATAGAGCCACAGGTTGTAGTTTCTGGGCTTATGGTAGAGGACACCACTGAGGGATAGCAGGAAAGACTTCTTGTAAGTTGTATATAGTTCCCTCTTGTAGGTTTTCAAGGTACAATACGCCTCACAGCACGCCTGGGGAATGAGGGCTACCACCCTCTGTGTGATACATTCAAAGTTGGGAGTATTGCGAAATCCAAGTAGCATCACACTAAACAACCAAAACCCCTAATTAATGTTAAAGACTATCTCAGGCTTTTCCGCTTGTGCTTTAGTACACACCAGTACCCACTGCGGAGATCAGGCGAGTAAAACCAGCTTAACCCAGAAAGGTAGTCACTGACATTACTAATGCTGGCCAGAAAGTAGGGGTCCCTCCAGGTGATGGCACCAAGCCATAGACAGTCCATGCAGGACCACCAGAAATAGTCATTCTTATGGATAAGGACTACTGGAGCTACCTATAGAATATCCAGTGGTTCTATAATACCTTCCTCTACCTTCACTGGGATCGTCTGCTTGGCTATTGCAAGAGCTAACTCCTGGCGTTGCAATAAAATGGGTTGGACATCACTGGTGTCAATTGAAAGCTGCAGTTTCGAACAAGGAAATCGGCATCAACAGCCAATATTATGTTGGCAAAAGGAACTGGCTTGAGTGGCATTGCTCCAAAAGCAAGGACTGGAGTCTACTCTGTGTAAGATTGGGATGGTGGGGAGAGATGGACACCCTCCACAGTCCCAACACCCCCCACACCCAGGGTGATGAGGAACACACCTCTGCTAGTTACTCTGTTAGTGAGAATGGGAATTCGGTGTGCTTAAATGTAGCTTTTATGTAAAATACAAACACTTAGGTTCCTGATTCACAAAGAACAGAGCACTCAGGAAAAAGGTCCCATATTACAGGATTATAATAAAGTGCCTTTGTTGTTTGATATTCTGCTGCAACTTGTAAAAACTAAAAAGTTAACTTAGACGTCTCTGGCTTATTGCATGTAAAATTAAAAGGTAACAGACACTTTTAGAGTGGAAATAAAATGATAATCAGCAGTTTCTGTTTTGTGGTACTGTAACATTTTAAGAACAATGTTGCTTTTACATATTTTGTTCATCTGGTTCTACTGGGGATTTTCTTTCTTGAGTTGTTAAGAATATACCAGATAGCCAGTATCACCTTATGATGGAATGACATCAGACTGACCTCTTAATGTTCCTGCGTGCAGCACTGAGGCACTTCCTGTTAGAGTCACATTACAGGAAATGACCCGGGGTGATAACCCTCAGCCATAGCGGTCTGCAGATTAGGGTGATATCTTATTCTAATATTAAATTAACGGATAAATGTGACTTTTACTAAGAATGGAGTTTGCAAAGGTTATACTATGTGTGACTAACCAGGGTAATTATAATTAAATATCATTACATTTCCACTGTTAAAACACAGCAGTGTGTAACCACAAATTTATGGGTGTGTATGGCAAATACAGCTGGTCCTCTGTTTCCACTTAGAATTGGTTCCAGGACCCCCATCGCATACCAAAATCCACAGATGATCAGTCCGTTATATAAAACAGCATAATATTTGCATATAACCTACACAAATCTTCTTTAAATCATCTCTAGATTACTTATACAGCAGTCCCCTTGTGTCCACAGTTTCACTAACTGTGCTTTCAGTTTTCCATGGTTTACCATGGTCCAAAAAAATTACAAAATGTATAACAATATTTTTTTTCATTGTTCCTTCATTGTTTGAGGGGTATAAAACGCATGATTTTCATTGTGCCATCATCCCTTGATACATGACGTTTTTTCATCATCTTTTGAGAATTCGGCTAAATCGTCAGAACCCCTTTCATTCAAGACAGTACAATAGAGTACAGTACTGTATGATAATGTACAATGTACTTTATTAGTACTGTTTTTAATGTTGTTAATGTCTTACTGTGCATAATTTATCAATTACCGTATGTTATTAAACAATAGTCAAATTTTATATGGGGTCTGCGGACAGTTCTCAATAATCCACAGTTTTGGCTATCTGTGGTAGGTCTTTGAACATATCACTGGCACTGGGAGACTTCTGTAATACCCAGTACAATGTAAATTCTATGAAAATAGTTGCTATACTGTATTGTTTAGGGAATAAAGAATAAAGAAACAAACAGTCTATATATGTTCAGTATAGACTCTACCATTATGGACCTAACTATATAGTTCACGTTAGCAACAACATAACTCTTACAGATTACTTTAGTTTAATGATCTAAAAGAGAAATACACAGAATAGACCAAATATTTCAAATAGAAGTACATATAGAAAATACAGAGAAAATATAGTCATTCATTTTCTCATTCATTCATTTATTCATTCATTCTTTTTCTGGACAGGAGGCTACTGCAGAATGGGAATTCTTTGTGCTTAAATTAGCTTTTATATAAAATACGCGCACTTAGGTTCCTGATTTAAGTTATTGTCACGACGCAGCCAGCATGGTGAAGGCGGGGAAATGAGGGTGAAGATCCACTAGGTGGCTCCAAGACAAAAAGGGGTTTATTGGATAAACAGAAACACCAGTGAAAAAGACCAAAAACCAAAAGCACTGCGAAGGGTCAAACAAACAGGACAAAATAAAGAACAAATTAAAGGAACTAATAATAATAATTCACGACTGGGGGAGAAATAGAGCAACCAGGAAGCAGGACTAGAAGAACAAACAGGACAACAAACACATAGTAACATGAGCAATGACAAACTAGGGAACAGAGCACTTAAATACTCACAAGCAACCAGGCTAACGAGAGGGCAGATGTGGAACATAACGAGTGACAGCACTGGGAGATGTGGGGGGGGGGATAGGCTGGAGGAATCCCTGAGCACCAGCACTCCAACAGCACATGGGAGATGTGAAGCCAGAGTGACAACATTGGACACCCAGTTCATCCAAAATAAATGAAACTGATCCCCCCAATTCTGCACTGCACACTATAACCCTAGCTGGGGGTGGGAACTAGCTCTCAGCTTTGTCAGCATATGCTAGACTAAACAAGTGAGTTTTTATCCTTGACAAATATCAGGAGTGAGTGTGGATCTCAGACGTTTGCTAGTAGACTATTCAATAACTTTGGAGACCCGTAACAGAATGCTCATGACCATCGTTTGGTAGCCCGTCCCTTGGAACCAGTGAACTGCTAATTTACTCTGGTGTTAGACCAGTCAGTGCCTTATAGGTAAGCAGTAATACCTTGTATTCGATACGAGACCTAACCAGAAGCCAGCGGCGTCAGGCCAGTACAGGACGACATGCCCATGTTTCATAGTCCTTGTTTTTTAATCCTTGTTAGGACTCTTGCTGCAACATTCTGCACCAAATGGAATTTATTTAATGATGCATAAGCACACCCAACTGATCACGCACTGCAACAGTCCAGTGTAGAAGTTATAAAGCCTGTTTCTTTGGTGCACTGGAGCATACATGTTCATCAATGCAGCCTGTTAGTTAAGGTGACAGTGAGAATTTAGACAATGACTGAGCTACAGTGATGGAGACACATCTCCTCAACTGGGTCAAAGCAGCTCCAATCACATCTACTAAACAATTCTGCAAAGAATAACGGAGTGGACAAGACTGACTATGAAGTTTAGGTTCAGGATTCAGGCTAATCATTTATTAGTGGGTAACACATGGTTTGTAATAGTTAATATAGTTATTAAATGCACAACAATAATGTAATAATCAGTGAGCATGGTGCTGGGGTTCATTTTCTGGTAGGGATATTTGAAAGATCATTTCCTCTGAGATTAAAATTCATTGCATCATAAGCATCCTGTTGCTCAGTGCTTTTGATGACACCTAAGATATTTTCACCTCAAAAACACAGTTTACTAATGTCTAGTGGTTGTATACCCTGCTCTGTGCAGCCCCCTTGAGAGGTTGTCTAGTGATGTCTAGTGGTTGTATACCCTGCTCTGTGCAGTCTAGTGATGCCATCATGAACCTGCTTGGTTTACATCACATGTAATTTTGTTGTTCTGTATATGTTGGTTCTCTGTGTCTCCTTACATACTGAAGTTTTATCTAGCCAGGTTCATACCACTTTATCATGGGATCACATTTGTAGATTTTATCTTTGCATTTTTTATTAAATTTAAGTCAAATTAATTTCAGTTTAAAAAATACTTGTAGCAAAAGAAACACCAGGAAGGACTGGGATGCATTTTATTTGTAGTAATTTGACATCATTGTGAAGTTGGATGGTTCAAGTAAAGGAAGAGTGTCTTAACATTGCAACGGTGTTAATTTGCCTCATTTAGAAGAGCTTTTGACCCACAAAAAGCCTAGGCTAATTTTTCTATCCATCCATTGATCTACAAGTATTCATTAATCTTTTGGGGATTCAATCCTCAACCCTGGAAGTGTGAAACTACAGAGTTAACTTGGAAGTCTCTGGCTTATTGTCTGTCTCTGAAAGTTAAAAGGTAACAGATACTGCTAGAGGGGAAATAAAATGATAATCAGCAGTTTCTGTTTTGTGGTACTGTAACATTTTAAAAACAATGTTGCTTTTACGTATTTTGTTCATCTGGCTCTACTGGGGATTTTCTTTCTTGAGTTGTTAAGAATATACCAGATAGCCAGTATCACCTTATGATGGAATGACATCAGACTGACCTCTTAATGTTCCTGCGTGCAGCACTGAGGCACTTCCTGTTAGAGTCACATTACAGGAAATGACCCGGGGTGATAACCCTCAGCCATAGCGGTCTGCGGGTTAAGGACAAGGTCAGGGTTAGCTCTGAAGTTTTCCCAATAAAGTGATATCTTATTTTAATATTAAATTAACAGATAAATGTGACTTTTACTATGAATGGAATTTGCAATGGTTATACAATGTGTGACTAACCAGTGTAATTAAAACTAAATGATCATTACATTTCTGCTGCTAGAACACAGCAGTGTGTAACCACAAATTTACGTGTGTGTATGACAAGTACAGTCGGTGCTCTGTATCCATTGGTGATTGGTTCCAGGATCCTGCAGATATTCCAGTCCCTTATATAAAATGGCACAGCATTTGCAAATAACTTACACACATCCTCCTGTATGCTTTAAATTATATATAGAGCAGTACTCTACCTGTATCTATCGTTTCATTAGTCATGCATTCAGTTTTCCACAATTTTCATTGTTCAGCCCTTTATACATCACATTGTTTTGCATGCATAGTGCTTAGTGCTTGGCCTGCCGCAAATTCAAGGTATGCTTTTTGGAACTTCCTGTATTTTTTGTAATATATTTTTGATCCCTCTGTCATATATATATATATATATATATATATATATATATATGGCAGGGTTGACAAGGATATGCCAGAGTAAACAAAGGTTTGACACAGTAACACATTGAGTAACAGCAAGTTACAAACCCTGTACTCACATAAAATATGGTTAATTCTAATGTAGGAACTTTAAAAGAACTAGTACAGGTGCATGAGAAAAAGGTGTCCGCTTTGTGGAGGAAGGATACATGTCAAGGGAAGAGATCTACGATAGGGGCATTTTTACACAAGGTAACATTGCTGTGTTTGTTTTTCAAAAACATATATTTTGATATTATGTTAATTAACTGCATTTTTTATCTCAGCAGAGTGGGCACGTTAAGCTTACCCACAGCTAATTAAAGACACAATATGAGGAAAATTGGGAAAAATAAGTACAAATACTTTGTGTGCATGCAGGAGTTGTGCTCAATCCATTACGGGAAGGACAAAATGAAGGGTGTAATGTGACTGATGTCAAATGTCTTGTTTATAAGTTAAATAAAATGTATACAGTAGTTTATTCTACATTTCTGTTGTTTAATCAATTTTATGTACATATTGAAGATAACCAAGGGGCACTTGGATGATGTGAAAATCGTCTACATCCCATCAGACAAAATGGTATAGGATGTATAAAATACATTTTTAAACAAATGTCATTACACTGATATACTTCATCTACTTATCTACTCAGAATAAGACAAAACAAAACAAAAAACGTGTTTTGCAATATCAGTGTGAGGCAAATTGAATTACTACACTGAAGACACCAAAGGCACTCCATATTGAGAAGGACCCAAATATTATAGCCTAATCGATCTTTTGAGGTGCAATAACGATTTAATTGCTCAGTGACATTGAAATAGCTTCACTTATCATACAGTTGTATGCTTCGCGTTATAGAGAATATGCAGGTTTTCCTGTAACTCTTATTTTAAATAAGTGAAAAGGCTTTTCGTGAAATACGATAAATATATTATGCATTTAGCATGTTTGGCAGTTAGCTTTGCCTGTTTATTAAAATGTGCGACGCGCAAAAAACAGCTTTCAACACATATACCGGAGCCAATTAATGAAAAACATCAACGAAGAGAAGAATAAAGAGCGCACAGGGTGCTTGGGATGCGGGAGCGGCGTTGCTAAGCAGCATCTGGGCCGCGGTCCTGGAGAGCATCATAGCTGCGCGGTCGCCAGCGGAAGATCGGCTACAGCTGCGGTGGGGACGGACGGGGGGTCGTCCGCAGTTGCTGCGAGTCTGTGATGCCCCGAACCTATGTCTTTCCACTGATGTAAACGGTCCATTTCCCAGCGCACCGCTGCGCCTAATGAAACGCCGTCAGGGAGGAAGACGGAGCTCCATGCAAGCCGTGCTGCCGATCGGCTAACACCGCATTCGTCCATTAGGTGAATATTTCGGCCGCCAAGATGTAGAAATGGTCAATGGCTGCTATTTGTACTGTATTCTTGAAAGATGGCATCCACTGTGCAGGAGAGCCATTAGTAACCCATTTTACCGTCGGACATCTGCTTATGTGGGTTGTCTGACGTCGCAGTTTGCTCGGTGAGACACGGTATATATATAGATTTTATATATATATAATGGGGGCTTCTATTTTTCCGTTTCAATATTGTGACTCCAGTACGGAATCACCGTTCATTTTGGCTGGTAGAAATAGCATTTCCTTGCATGTGGTGAAACGCAGATAATACAAGGAAAGATTAATTTGATTTATTTAGTTATTTATAGGTATGATCAGCTGGCTGTGTACATGCAAGTGTCCTGACCCGGTCTCCGTCTGTCCTGCTGCTTGCCTGCATGTCTGTCTGTCTCTCTGTCTGTCTCTGGGCCTGTTTGTTTCTCTGTCTCCCTGTTTGCCTGTCTGCCTGGCTGTCTGTCTGTCTCCCTGTCTGTTTCTCTGTCTCTATGTCTGACTGTCCTTCTGCCTGCCTACATGTCTGTCTGTCTCGCTACCTTTCTGGCTCTGTCTGCCTGACTATCTCTTTGTCTGCGTGTCTGTCCGTCTGTCTGTCTGTCCTCCTGTCTGTCTGTACACTCTCTCTGTCTGTCTGTCTCGCTGGCAGCTTCCCGCCCCGTGAGACCTGCAGACTATGGGGTCCCCTTTCCGGAGTGAGGAGATGTGCCTGGCGCAGCTGTTCCTGCAGTCGGGCTCCGCGTATGACTGCATCAGCGAGCTGGGGGAGCTGGCCCTGGTTGAGTTCCGTGATGTGAGTGCCTCCCCAGGCTGTTCCATAATGCAGGGACACAGTGGCATGCGAAATGGCTGAAGTTTAAGGTCACACTTCTTCAGTTTTTGTGTTTCAAAGAGCTACGAGGGGCGTTAGGTCAAGTCCCACGGCCCCCTCCCACACAGTCAGCCCCCCAGCCGCCTCTCATGCTCTCCTCTCTCTCCTGCTCCAGCTCAACCCCACTGTCAGCTCCTTCCAGCGCAAATTTGTCGGGGAGATCAAGCGATGCGAGGAGATGGAGAGGATCCTTGGTGAGGCATCTCATGATTCAGAAAGAGCTCAGACCTGTACCCCACCCTGTACCCTACTCTATACCCCACTCTGTATACCACCCTGTATCTCGCCCTGTACCCCACTTTGTACCAAACCCTAATCTCACACTCACCCTATTCAGTAACCTGCACCCTGCCCTGTGCCGCACCTTGTACACCACCCTTTACCTTACCTTGTACCCTGCCCTGTATCCCACCATATACCCAACCCTGTATAACACCCTGTACCCCACTTTGTACCCTGCCCTGTACCCTGATTGTGTGTGTGTGTGTAAGGGAGCAGTGTATCTGTGTCTTTCACTAATAACCCCCTAGGCGTCCTGTTCATACACAGATATCCTACTCCCTTTACACTGCCCCTCAGTGCCCCTCAGTGCCCGCTTTACACTGCCCCTCAGTGCCCCTTAGTGCCCCTCAGTGCCCCTTAGCGCCCCTTAGTACCCCCTTTATACTGCCCCTCAGTGCCCCACAGTGTAGGGGTCGGTGATAGGGCAAAAATATCATATTACAATTTCTTTAAGGCAGGATAACGATCTACAATCTCATCATGATTGTTTTTCATGTTGGTTTTTAAGTCTAGTTACTGAACAATTCAACCCAAGCTAATTCCCCAGTTTCAATTGTAGCTATGTAAGGTAACAAACGGTAACATACTCAGCATACTCTTACGGGTGTTTTCTTTTGAGGTGGTTAATATGGTTTGGCATGTTGTCATCTGTCAGCAAACCTTATATTTACAAATAACTGTTGTTTGTGCCATGTCGGTTTTTGGAAATCTAAACAAGGAATCCAAAGTTCCATATTGCCAGTGTAGAATTCCTTTAAGGGATCAGCTTCTCCATGGTGCTACGTTGCCAAATAGGGACTTTATTGCATGTTGGGACTAGGGTGCAAAAGAAGGAGAGGAAAAAAATCAAAGACATTACCTACTGTTTGCTATTACCTCTTTGTTGGTGTGTTGAAACGGATTCGACTGACAAAATAACTTTAAATGTGTATATGAGCCATAGGAATGCAACTGATAGGATGTGCATTGTAGTATGATGCTACCAATCTGTCAGTAAGGGCAGATATCTAATATTGTCAAACACGCACCCCTACCTCAGTGGACGTCAGTGTCCCTTAGTGCGCTCTTTACAAAGCCCCTCACTGCTCTTCAGTACCCCCTTTACACTGCCCATCAGTGCCTCTTAATACCCCCTAACATTGCCCCTCAGTACACCTTTACAGTGCTCCTCATTGCCCTCTTTACGCTGCCCCTCAGTGTCTCTCAGTAGTCCTTTAATACTGCCCCTCAGTACTCCCTTTAAACTGCAGGATGCGCAAGAGGCATTTTGAAGGGCTCAGGTGTGAGTACATCTTTAGATGCAAACCTCCTCTCATGTTTAGGGATATGGGTGTAAATCCTGCCCCCTAACTTTGCCCATGTGGCATTTGCATGTTTGTGTCATGTTTACTCCTAGTACACCAGTCTCCTCCTGCAGTGCAAAGATGCATATACCAGATACCCAGGTGAACAGATATCTCTGAATTGCTGTAGTATGTGAGTGTAAATGCAGGTGTCTGTGAATGTGTGTGTATGAGTGTGTGTGTGCAATTAGGTTTATACTACTTTGTGGGGTCCAAATGTCCACCACAATCTAATAAAGTCCTGTTTTTTTGACGTTGCGGGGACCATTTTTTCAGGTCCCTACAGAGATCTGTGAATGCAATAACTAAAAATGCCAAAAGTCTCGTATTTTGTTTGGTTACTTATGGTTAAGGTTAGGGCTGGGTAGGAGTTAAGGTTGTCATGTTGGGATTAGAGCTTTCCCCATAGAAATATAAGTAGAGTCCCCCAGAAATATAATTATAAACCTGTGTGTGTGTGTGTGTGTGTGTGTGAGGGTGTGCCCTCCAGTAGACCATCATCCCATCCAGGGTGTACCCCAGCCTTATGGGATTGGCTCCAGGCTCCCTTTGTCCCTGTACCGAACTCTGTTTGACATGTTGCTCCACAAAGCACCGTGATGCTGTTGCTCTGGTCATGTAGGCTGCTGGTAGCTGGTAGCATAACGTGGCGTGTCCATGACAGGGTACCTGCTGAGGGAGATCAGGAAGGCTAACATCCCAGTACCAGAGGCAGAGGTCAGGCCTTTGGCTCCACAACCCAGACATGTCCTGGAGATAAGGGTGAGCTATGTCGGTCCACCAGTCTGTTTGCCTGTCTCTCTGTCTGTCTGTGTCCACCAGCCTGTGTTTGTGCCTGCCTGCCCATCTGTTTTTCCATCTCCATCTGTTTGTCCCTCCTTGTTTGTCTGTCCACCTTTTCGGCTGTGTGCAGGCCTCTTTTCGGCTGTCTGCAGGCCTCTTTTCGGCTGTGTGCAGGCCTCTTTTCAGCTGTGTGCAGGCCTCTGACTCTCGTTACCAAGCAGCTGTTCGGAGACTTTGACGGTGAGCAGTGTGGTCCTAATTGTATGAACCACACTCGGTTCAGGAGCAGCTCCAGCGGCTCGAGGTGGAGCTGAGGGAGGTGGCCACGAACAAGGAGAAGCTGCAGAAGAACCTTCTGGAGCTGACAGAGTACACACACATGCTGAAGGTCACCCACACGTTTGTGAAGCGCAATGCTGAGGTGAGCATGAGTCCCTCTGGCCAGCCCCCCACTGGGTGTCAGCTTGGTTGCTTCCTGTTAGTCTTAAATGCTCCTCTGAGTCTGACTTTGTGACCATATTTCTCTCAACGTCACCCTGGGATCGTGACTCTCCCCGTGACCCCGTGACCATGACTCTGTGACTGTGACTCTCCTTGTGAGTCTGTATGTCTCTCCCTCTTCAGCGTGAGCCTTTGGGTCCTCAGTATGAAGAGTTCCCCTCGCTGGAGAAGGACTCTGTGACAGGCTACACCAGCATGCAGCGTCTGGGAGCGAAGCTGGGGTAGGCAGCACATCATCACGCAGAGAAACAGACACGCAGAGATACAGACAGACAGCCTGACACAGACACACAGAGATACAGACAGACACAGACACACAGAGACAGAGAGACATAGATGCAAAGAAACACCAAGAGACACTAACACAGACACAGAGTCACAGAGGCTTGGGGTTTAGGGTTAGGGTTAGGGTTAAGATAAGCTCACTCCCCTCCTCATGGCATGCTGACCATCTTCCTGCTGCAGATTCATCTCTGGGCTCATCCCACGTGTGAAGGTAGAGGCGTTTGAGCGCCTCTTGTGGCGGGTGTGTAAGGGGTACATGATCCTCAGCTGCTCAGAGATGGAGGACAGCCTCAAGGATCCTGTCACGGTGAGATCAGCGGAACTCACTCATCTCAGGAGCTGCTCCGTATTACACAGTATCTTTTTGCCAGTTCAGTAAACTTGGTGAGGTCAGTGGAGCTTAGTCATTCCAGGAGCTGCTGAGTATTACTCTTGGGTTTAAGCTGAAAGCGCATTTGTCACCTTGGATGGATACCCAATGTAGTTCTCCAGTAGTGCCATGATGTGTACTGATAGTGATACTGATACTGATAGTACATCATAGTGTACTGATGTCTATGTCTCATTACTCTGCCCAAGCTGCATCCGTAACTTTTTGCATTTTCAGGGGGAAAGCACAGAGACCGTTGTCTTCCTCATCTCATTTTGGGGTGACCAGATTGGGCAGAAGGTCCAGAAGATATGTCAGAGGTAAGTTGTCTTATCCTTCTCAGTCTTCTGTGGACCTCTAACCCATTTAATGAACTCATGTAGGTCTCACACAGTGAGATGTTTCTCTTAGCTACCACTGCCACCTGTACCCCCACCCCGAGAGTGACGAAGAGCGATGTGATGTGATGGAGAGTCTGGCCACCCGCATCCAGGACCTGCACACTGTATGTATGATCCTGGCTGCTGTTCCAGTGTTGTTAGCGCATTGTCACTCCTCTTGGGAAGCTCTACCTGATTTTTGATGCTGTGTATCACCTACTTGGGCATGCCAGTCATCTTGGACCAGACTCTGCACTGTTATGAGCCAGGAAATCACTGACCCTCCAAACATGCTGGGGCTGTTTAGTTGGGAATGGATACCTCTACCGGGCACCTCAATATTACCCTGTCTGTGTGATGCTATTTGAGGCAGTACCTCAGGCCTCCTGCACTGCTCTGACATATTTGTTTTTAACTTACTATAGTGTTACTCATCACACAGCTGTTAATGTCCACACATTCATGCATACTTTGGTCCAGGAGTGCCCAGTTGACCTCCGTATGGCATGGATCCCCCTTCTCCCCCAGGTGCTCAGTAGGACTGAGGAGTATCTGAGGCAAGTCCTGAACAAGGCCTCTGAGTCTGTCTACATGTGGGCCATCCAGGTGCAAAAGATGAAGGCCATCTACCACACTTTGAACATGTGCAGCTTTGATGTCACCAACAAATGCCTGATCGCAGAGGTGTGGTGTCCCGTGTCAGCCTTGTCCACCTTGCGAGGTGCACTGGAGGAGGGCTCGGTGAGTGGGAGCCCTTTCGCTGAGGCAAACTCATGATGTTTTTGGTGTTTTTCTGGTTTCATGGCTATTTCTCCACACATGTTTCTCTGGGCTGTTCTGGACTTTTAATAATTTACCCTCTCCCCCCCAGAGAAAAAGTGGAGCTGTGGTTCCCTCCTTTGTAAATCGGATCCCATGCAGTGAAACACCCCCCACCCTCCTCCACACCAACAAATTTACCTCCGGCTTCCAGAACATTGTGGATGCTTATGGAGTGGGGAGCTACAGGGAGGTCAATCCAGGTGAGATGGGGCGGGATGAGAAGGGCTGAGGGCAGGCAGTTCTGCGGGATCTGCCCAACTGACCATATGTACTGCTCTGTCCGGTTCCCAGCTCCATACACCGTCATCACCTTTCCCTTCCTGTTTGCCGTCATGTTTGGGGACATGGGTCATGGAGCCGTGATGACTGTCTTCGCCTTGTGGATGCTCGTACAGGAGAAGAGTCCGACTGTGAAGTGCCATAGGAATGAGGTTAGGGGGTCTATATGTACATGGCCAATTCCTTGACCTTCTGTCGTCTTCTTTGGTTGTTTTTTGCTGTTATTTTTAGTGTTTTGCATGTTGTTTTTGATTGCGTGGTTTTATTGTGTTCCTACAAGTTTGCTCGACCTTTTGAAGGATTTTTGTTTTTCCTGTGTTGTTTTCCCAGAGTCATTTTTCCAGAATATTTTTCTTGTATTTTCTTTTCCTGGTGCTGTGTTGTTTGTGCAGTGTTGTGTTCTTGGGCTTGTTTGCACAGTGTTGTTTCCCTTGAGTTCTTTGCATTGTAGTAGTTCTTCTAGTGTTGTGTGCCTGGACTTGTTTGCAAGGTGTTGTTTTCCTGGAAATGTATCCACAGTGTTTTACTCCTGGAGCTTTTTTCACAAAGTGAGATCAGTTGGGTAGATATCATGTTCGATTTAAGGCATCCCAATTGAAATGGACTTTATCTTCATTCATTTACATTTACCCAGACTACCTTAAATCTGAGAAGTTATTTTGCCAACCCAAAAATCCAGCTTTGTGATATGGGCCCCTGGTGTTGTTTGCACAGTGGTGATTTCCTGGTGTTGTTTACACAGTGTTGTTCTCCTGGAGTTGTGTGCTTGGGTTGTGTGCACAGTGTTTTTTTTTCAGAGTTGTTTCTTCAGTGTGGTTTTCTCAAAGTTACCTGTCTGCACAATGTGTTCTCTTCTGCTGCAGATATGGAGAATTCTTTTTGAGGGACGCTACATAATTCTGATGATGGGATTCTTTTCCATGTACACGGGGCTCATCTACAACGACTGCTTCTCCAAGTCACTGAACATCTTCGGCTCAGGCTGGAGCGTGAGGGCTATGTTCACCCAGGGCCCATGGATGTAAGCGCCCCTCCCTTGCTTCATTGGGGGGAAGCCCAGGAGGGACTGGGCAGCTTTAGATTCACATACTGGTGTCGTTAGGTCTGATCACTTAGGGCCAATTATTTTAAGCCCTACCCCAAGTATTTTAGCCCCGATTCCAATCTTCCTTAAAAAAAAATAGTCAAGCCCCAGGTAAATTTGACTTCAATAGCTATCAATAGCTTTCAATAGCTAGATACTCCCCTGGGTTCCCACCACTGCAAATGGCTCCACCAGCAGCCCCCACTTTTCTATATGACATCAGTTTATATGGTTTATTCACAACGATACCAGTTTGGTTTCTATACTGTAGTTTACTTGAATTCTTCGAATGTGTGAAATTTTTGATATAGCAGCCAGATACATTGATGTGAATCTGAGCTATACCCTTGCCTAAATGAATCCATTGTGCACCAGTAAAAACCATGTTGAACTGGACAGCTGGCCCCCAAGGCTGGGTATAGTGTACGCTGCCTCTCATAACCTGTGTGCTTCCTCCTAAGGAATAAAACTCTCCACACAAACAGCCTCCTCACGCTTGACCCTAACATCACAGGTGTCTTCGGTGGACCGTACCCTGTGGGAATTGATCCAGTGAGTGCACGTGCCTATGATGCCGAAACATATGCACGCACACGCGAGCTGCACACGCATGCCTGTACTCTTGGGTACTTACCTGCTTCACGTCCCTTCTGTTAGATTTGGAACTTAGCTTCAAACCGTCTCACTTTCCTCAACTCCTATAAGATGAAGATGTCCATCATCCTAGGAGTTTGCCACATGACCTTTGGGGTCATCCTAGGGGTGTTCAACCACATGTGAGTGTCCAATGTTTCATTGCCATAATGATAGTGATGTCATTTTACAGACTGTCATTTTTCAGAAAGTGGGTTGTCCTTTACTGGCATCTGGAACTAAAGTCTTGAGGCTGGTATTCCTTTTATTTATTCCTTTTACTATAGTTCGGAGGCTGGTCTCTCCATTTCTGGTGTCTGGTACTAAAGTTTGGAGCCTACTCTCTCCTTTTTTTGGCATCAAATACTAATGATTGGAGGCTGGTCTCTCTTTTACTGGCATCTGGTACTAAAGTTTGGAGCCTAGCCTTTCCTTTACCGGCATCTGGTGCTAATGTCTAGAGCCTAGTCTTTCCTTTACTGGCATCTAGTACTGAAGTTTGGAGGCTGGTCTTTCCTTTACTGGTGTCTGGTACTAAAGTCTGGAGGCTGGTCTCCTTTACTGGCAGCTGGGACTAAAGTCTGGAGGCTGATCTTTACTTTATTGATATCTGGTACTAATGTCTTGTGGCTGTTCTCTCTCCTTTACTGACTTCTGGTACTTAACCCCTAATTTTGATTTGTTCTCTGCATTTACCCAGCTATTTCAGGCGTAAATTTGGCCTGTTCCTGTTATTCCTGCCAGAACTGCTCTTCCTGTTGTGCCTCTTTGGCTATCTGGTCTTCATGGTGGTCTACAAGTGGTTGGCATTCTCAGCGCGGGACTCCTGGCTGGCACCCAGTATCCTTGTCCACTTCATCAGTATGTTCCTCATGCAGGGACAGGCTCTGGAGCCCCTCTACCCAGGCCAGGTGGGAGTCTCGCCAGGCAAGCCTTTCTGTGGCCAGGCCTCAGGTCACTCTGCCGCCGGATTGTGAGATGGCTTGATGACTCAAACCTATGCTTTTTAGTCATTCAGGGGGGATTTCTCAGAATGCAGTGTTCCCAGCTGAATGGAACGTCTGGAGGACTCTAGAACAGGCTAATATAAGAAAAAGTCACAGGCCTGACTGCATCAGCAGCCGTCTGCTTAAGAATTGTGCTTTGAGTAGCATATTCACATTTATTTTCCAACTTTTTTTTTAATCATAGAATAAAGTTCCTAGGTCGGAAAGGATCTATAGGTGTTCTAATGGCCATGGTTCCATCACCAAAGGTGTTGAAGGATTACTGCCCTGTGGCCCATACCTCATTAGTTATGAATGGCTTTAAGCAAATAATGAAGAGGAGTTTATTGGCCTTGACACAGAGTGTAATTCACCTATGGCAATTTGTGTATCAAGCAAAGAAAGGAGTAGAGGATGCCAGAATATCGGGCATTGACTTTGGCACTTTATTTTGGCTGGTTGACTTCCTAACAACTGAGAGAACCCATATTAACGACATTTTGTCTGAGGATCATCTCTTGTGCTCTACAGGACCACCTCAGAGTTACGATGTGTCACCTTTGTTATTTGTGCTCTACAACAATGACTGTCAAAGTATATTTTAGTCAAGGTATATAATCAAGTTTGATAATGATTCAGTGATTACTAGTCTCCAACAGGATCATACGATAGGCCACAGTCCGGTCCTGGACATAGTTATCAGTTGCTATAAAGATTCATATTTTCAACTCGATCGTTCTAAGACAAAAAGAGATGGTTATTGACTACCACCGAAATCCATCTATCAATAAATAATTCTAATATATATTTTAAAGTTAAATGTTAAATTTTAAATGTATTTATATGTGTGTTGGCTGTGTTGACTGCTCTCTGCGAACCAAGTTGCCCTTTGGAGTCGCTAAAGACAATCCAGTCCAATTCAGTCCTATACACAAAATGAGTGGCAAATGAGGCTCCTCTTGGCACAGCTGCTGATTCCCATGGGATTGAGGGTAACATTTTGTTCATGTCCTCTGGTCTCACAGACAGGCCTGCAGGTGTTCCTGCTGCTCGTGGCCTTCCTGTCCATCCCAGTTCTGCTTCTGGGAAAACCGCTGTACCTTTACTGGCTACACCAGGGGGGAAGGAGCCTGGGGGTGTACCGGGTGAGTTTCTGAGTGCATCTGTGCTTCGGGGTACAGACCCATGAAGCCATATGTGCCTTTGTTCAGCTTTATGGATGCGTGTGTATGTTTGTGCTCAGGGGTATGAACGGGTGCGTCGCGGCAGTGAGGATGATATGTCTGTGATGCGGGACCATGACGCAGAAGAAGGAGGAGCCCACAGTGATCCTGCCAGCAGGGAGACTCAGCCAGAGGTCAGAGATGAACACAACCATAGATTAACCACAAACAGGAGAACAATAACACAGGTCTACAAAAAAAATTCAGGTGCCAAGGTTTTTTGAATGGATTTTGAGGGTGCTGAATCCAAAAATCCCATTACTTTTGCTGAATTGGTTCTAGTTTTTGAGATAATGGACATCCATGAAAATAATGCATTCCCCC
>JAODJU010000119.1:30867336-30890239 GCA_026776725.1 Gnathonemus echidnorhynchus | reverse complement strand
GCTAGATAAGATTTTAACAACTCTGAGCTATTAGTTAAGTTCTCCCCAAACGAGCTTGATGGGCTGAATGGCCTCCTGTCGTTAATAAATTAAGTACATTTCTTATGTTCTTATGTAGTTAATAGGATGTCGACAAGCAGTTACATATTCTTTCCTTGCTATATTGGAAACTTGCTTTAGTTGACATATTTTTATTTATAGCTGTTCACTCAACTTTCCAATGGTTAACAAGAATAAAAAATCTTCAGTTTAATAATAAATGAAAAAGTGGTAAAAACCTGTGGTGTGCAAAGACTTTTGGCTGGTGGTGTAGATACACAGATCACACACAGCTAGTGCACTAAGGGCTAGCTGACTGCCCTCTATCAGAGTGGAACAAACGGAATAAAACGCAAAGTTAATCGCAGCAGCATGATGTCAGCGCAGCCTGTAAACAGACGTGTAGTCAGGGAACATGTGGCCAGCCCACCGCATCAACCACAAGGGCGGCATGAACGGGGCACGTCACACGGAGCGCTGTGATTCGCAGTCACTCCATCTCCAGATAAACACGCACGGGCACGATTGGTGCGTGTCCTGAGAGACAACTCCAGGCTCCAAAATAGCATGTTGAAACCTGAGCCAGCCCTGGGACTGCTCTGGCTCTGCTCAGAAGTACCACGTTAAAGACTCGGGGCTTTTCAAGGGTGACCAGAGAGGGTGCAGCCTCTGAAACATGCAGCTCCAGTCATACTGCATTTTCGAGCCATGGTTACGCGACACGGCAGGCAAATATTGAGGAATGCAGCTGAATGGATCTGAATACACGTGACCCTCAAAACAAGGGCTGGGGTGAGTCGTGATGACTCACCCCAGCCCTTGCTTTGAGGGCTGCGGATCTCCTCTGTCGCCCTCTGGTCATGCTAATTCATCACTGCAGGCTCCCACTCAGCCTAAGGCTGCACACGGGACCTCAGTCGAGGGAGAAATCAAAGAACAGAGGGTAGCATGAGGTACATGGAAATCAGGCTACGAGCAGCTCAGCCCCCCAAAACACACAACAAAGGCTGCCGAAACCAGCCAAAGCTCTCTCAGTCCCACACCGAAAGCTGCTTATTTAACATGTGTGACGTCTAAATGTTATTCCTCAGAAAAAACACACACGAGAGCATGCAGGGGAGGGCAGGACGGCCCAAGGCTCCCACTCACTCTGCTGGATAGACTTGACCCCCCTAAGCATGGTGGCGGCGAAGACGAAGAGGCAGCCAGTCTGGTCGAACTGCAGCTCGCCCATGACGCTGAAAGAGGCGCCCAGGCAGATAGGCATCATGGCCGTGTACTTGAGGGCGTGATGCTGTTTGCCAAGGATCAGCGTGGAGATGGCGAGCGTGAAGATCGGCGTGGTCGTGTAGATCATCTGCGCGAAGGACAGCTGCACGTAGCTGAGGCCCACATTCCCCAGGGCGATGCTGGCGCAGAAGGTCAGGCTCAGTAGGAAGACCTTGAGCTTGGCGGCGGCAGTCAGCTGACCCTGGGCAGCCGTCGCCGCCCCCACCAGCTGCAGCCGGATCAGGCCGTAATCCACCACGATGGCCGTCAGCATGTGCAGCGCGGACAGCAGCAGCGGGTACCTGAAGTTGTACACAGCGAAGATCCACTTGTTCAGGCTGGAGATGGTGGTGCCCGTGACGAGCCACACCAGGACAGCAGGCAGCAGGTACAGCATCTCCGGGGAGCTCCTCTTTGGCCTCCTCCACATGGCCCGGCTCGCCTCATGTCCAGGGAGCCCATCTGCGGGGATCATGCTGGCCTCATCGCCTCTTCTGGAAGGCACACACATATTTCCTGAGCAGACTGCTGGCTCTTACGACGTGATCATTATTTTCCTACGCAAACACGTGCCGATGTGAGGCGGGACCAAAGGGACAGGGGGCCGGCTTCCCGAGACATATCACCGGCGCTCCTGAGCCATGTGCGCCATCGGCCAGCCCCGGAAATTTAAATGCCGACACTGACACCGTTTAACATGTTTACCGGACAGGCGCCGTGCTGTCGGGCTGCACCAGCAATCATCCCCGATACCTCATCAGGCCCGTCGGCCACACAAAGCAGCCGCTCCGGAGCCACAGGGGCTGTCCGGGATAAATCCGGTTATGGACCGGCCGCTTTAAGCACTGACGGGAGCGTGAATTACGCCGTAAACTGCGGTGCAATCATTGTACACCATCATCATAAAACATCAACACTCCCGCTCCGCTGCCGTTACCCGCTCCGGTTCCGAGGTCCGAGCCCGCCGCAGGATCAGCGACACCCCCCCGCGGCACGACTCGGATGCTGGCGCCGCCTGCCGCCGCCGTCTGCCGCCAGAATGACGGGGACACACCGCAGCATGTGGATCCGCTTTCGGGACTATCGAGCCGCAGCCCCGACACACCGGCAGCGGCACTGACAGACACGCTAGAGGTTAATTCCGTCGGCGAGAGCCCCGAAAAGCCGCCGTAGTAGGTAAAGCGGGGGACAGACGAGCTGTGGGATGCGGGAATGGGAATGCCCCGCCGCGCTGCTCCTCCGGTAAGCCTCAGCGGATCGGCGCGGTGACGGTCCGGGGGGCTCCGCACTGACACACAGCGCCGGCTGCAGAGGGCTTCGCTCCGTCCTCCGCTTCGCCTGCACCAATTGACGTCCAGCTTTTTGGGTCACATGACTCAGTAGAGCACGTCGACAGCCGGAAAACATTCAGCACGACTTTCGTCAACCCGTGACTCCGAACTGGCCACCAGATGGCGATCTCACACGTTGACAGAGACGATCCATATTTATAGCACTAGATTATTCGATTTATACAAAGCCCTTGAGTATCCCTCTTAACCGCGACGTCTCTCACTAAAGCAAAGACGGAGCTCGTGTCAGGCTGAAACCCTTCCCCACCTCGTAAACACTGAATAAGGTGATCATCTCTGCAGGGGCGAGTATTAGTGGGTGGCCAATAGAGAGGTGGCTAGTCACCCCTGGAGATCAGCAGGGACACAGACATAGCAGATGGCATGGCACAGGAACCAGCCATACAGCTGTCACTAAAACCAGATCGTGTGGGTCATGGAAACATCCAAGTGTACAGGTACATCAAAAGAATTATCCATATGGCTAGTATTTGGATCTGGGTCACAAAGTTTTTGTATATTACTGGTACATATACAGGCCAACAAAGCAATAGAAGCTGTTGCCTTTATGTAATGTATGTATATCTTGGAGTCCATTGGTTTGGCTTTGCAGTAGACGGCAGAGCTGAATATCCTCCAAAAATAACCAGAGGAGCACTTAAAAAATGAAAACATTTAATGGTCACTTACAAGGCTTCAGAACCTGTACACAGCATGCATTGGACTGGAACCAAATGTAAAAAAAAAACAAAAAAACAAAACAAAAGAAACCAAAAAAATCGCAAGTTACAGCGTTAAGGTATTTCCATAAATATGGAGTTAGGAATTTAAAACATTCTTAAAAATGAGTCCTGGGTGAGCATGGATTTCCACGGGCCGCGTCCTTCAGTAAGGCCGGTCCCTGCGCTCCTGTCGATGCTCCCCCCTGGGCGGGTCGAGGAGAGAAGAGAGAGAGACAGTGGGCTGTCAGAAGACCCGCACACACACACACACACACGTCAGAACTTTAAATAATCTCTGGTTAATGTTACGAGGGACCCAGTGCATGGAAACGGGCCAGTCAAATCTGCACGGGACCCCTCAGGGCTGCCACCCACTCACTTCATGTCCACCATCTTCCCAGGAGGACCCATGCCCCTCCGGCCGTCCAGGAGGGGGCCCCCGCGACCTCTCACACCACCAAAGCCTCCTCTGTCCATGCCACGTCCACCCCTAAATCCGCCTGGGATGCCACGGTCGCCACCTCGTCCGCCCCGGAAAACTCCCGGCCCCCCAAGGCCCCCAGGAGCGCCTCGGTCCAGGCCGCGGCCTCCGCGCATCCCGGGCCCCCCGCGGCCTCGGTCACCACCTGGGAAGCACAGAGACTCAGCTCAGGCAGCATCAAACCGGACATTCAACCCTCTAAGCAGGTCAATGGGTCCCACCAGCTGCTTACTGCTGCACATCTTTACTAAGAGTGCAGGGTCAGCCTGTGATGTGTGGATGGGGCAGCCACATCGAGCGGGCAGCATGGAGGGGGCAGGCTTTGCATACACCGAGGGAGGACCACACTGCACACACTCAGACCTTAGTGAAGCTTGAGCATTATGGAACGTGAGGTTATTTTTTATTTTGCAGAGAGCAGTGATACTTTATTCATGTGTGTGGAAAGGGCCCTTATCTCTGAGCTGAGCTTTCAACACGATGCGTGACGGTTACCTGGAGGAGGGAAGGCTGGGGGCCCGAAGGCCTCTGGTTTGGGGGCTTTGCACTGGTTACACTCCATCCTCCACGCAAAGTTCTGGTTCCCACAGCCACTGTGAAGGTACCAGTTTGCTGTGAGAAAGAGCTCCACCCTGCTGGCCCGGGTCCCTGAGCACTGGTACTCACGCGTTGGGGCACTGCCAATCGCCTGCTCTCTGCTGCATGTTTCCACCCGAGGGTCCCCCCCTACCCATCCCACGGGGGCCCCCACGGGGCATGAAGCCCCCACGCTCTCCCCCCCGACCCATCATGCCTGCGGAGAGACGGGACAGCAGGGTCAGTCACCCACCCAGCTCCCAGCCACGGCTTTGACATGCGGAAGGCAGGTGGGAGGTCGCCTTTTACATACCTCCGCGGCCCATCATGCCACGTCCGTCGCGCATCGGCATGCCCCCGCGCATCATGCCCATGATGGGCTTTCGCCGCGCCATGGACACCTTCAGCTTCTTCCCTTGGAAGTCCTTGCCTGAGAGGGACGGCATGCCATCACACACAGACATCTCGGTGCCCCGCATCAGACTCTCCATACGACGTGTGCCCTGGACCCCACCCCTGCCACTGACCGTCGAACCACTCCACGGCGGCCTTGGCCGCGGGCGGCTCCTCGTAAGACAGCGTGGCATCACCCTTGTTCTTCCCCGTGTCCTTGTCTGTGTAGAGGGTGACGGCAGGAAGTCCGGTGCGCTTGTTTATCTGGACGGGAAACACGGTCAGCGCCCACACGATAGCGATGGGCGAGGAGCCAGCAGGGGGCGCCGCACACCAACCCGAATGATCCCGCTGTGCTTGAAGAAGTCGGCCATCTCCTCCACGGTGGCATTCTCTGTCAGCCCAGTAATGTAGATGGTGCTGTTCTCAGAGTCGTCCCTCTCCTCTGGGCGCACTGCGGGACATGGGGGGCATCAGCCTGGCCAGCACACAGCCAGAGGGGCAGGGGGGAGAGGGGCAGGCTCCTTGGTTACTTACTCATGTCAGCATCAGGACCTGGCCATATGGGAAGGAAAGGAGACAGGTGAGACGCAGCCCCAGGGGATGAGCAGCACGGTTAACACTAGCTAGTACAATACTGCTCTTACCAGCAGGCTTAATGTAGCCACCTCTGTCTCCAGGGCTGCAGGGGGAGGAAGCAGAGAGATGGTTGTCTTACAGCCACTTTACCAGCAGGCTTCACCCTGGGCTTGTTAACTACCCCCCTCCCAAACACAGAACTCAAGGTATCACAGGGCATTAAAGGACAGCAGGCAAAATCCATCAGATCTCAGGCTGAACAGTGGTTGGGGTGGGGGTTGGTTACAGGACCCCCCAAAGATAAATTCCTCGTACGCTCAGCTCACTGCAGGTCAGGGAGCATGCACTGGTAGAGCATGTTGCTGCACCCACCCCATGACTGCCCAGTATGACATGTGGTCCAGTCCCAATGGGACACCCTTAAGTCTTTTATACAAAATGACATAGTACTTTATATATATCCTACACACATCCCCCCATATAGTTTAAATAATCTCTAGATTACTTATAATACCTAATTCAAAGTAAATAGTCTCACATGGAGACCTAAATCAAGTCACATCCGATTGCATTTATGTCGATAGTAAATACAAACTGATGGAGATGCCTGAAAGCAAATGTGGGTGTGATTATATATTTACATTGATTTGCTGCAGAGTACTGTATGTATATCTGCCATCTAACTCAAGAAAGTTGGATGCACAGAATCAGTGCAAGATCATCGCTGCATTTACATGTTACACTTCAGGGTGACTGGAATGAAGCTGCGTTTCAGCCGGATGCTGAGAGGTTAGTGCATGAGAGCAGCATGCGGGGGAGGGACGGTCAGACAGAACACACACTTACCCCATGCCTCCTCGGCCCATGCCCCCGCGCATCATGGCACCCCTGTCGAAGCTGCCCCGCCCCCGGCCTCGGCCATCCCCCCCGCGGGCCTCCCCTGGACCCCCGTAGCCCCCAAGCTCAGGGCCAGGGTAGCCTCCGGACATTCCGTTGGGGTGCTCTTGCCGATAGTTACCTGGGGAGGGAGCCGGACATTACCGTGGACAGGGTGAGCAGAGACGGGCGTGGCAAGCTGGCGCACAGAATGCGTCACTGAGTGGAAAAGGCTGTGACTCACCATACTGACCAGGGGCTTTGTAATCATTCTGCGGGCCATAGGCACCGCCGGATGCCCCCTGCTGGCCGTAGGAGCTGGCCTGCGGGGGGTAGCTGGAGGGTGGAGGCTGCTGCAGAGGCTGAGGCTGCTGCTGCGGGGGCAGGTTGTGGTATGCTCCCTGCTGGGCATAGCCTCCTCCCTGGCCCTGTGAATACGGGCTCTGCTCATAGCTGGATTGCTGGGACCCAGTACTGTAACTGCACACAGAGCAGAAACAGGAGGAGTCAGCCATGGAGGATAGGAGTAGTTTAGAGTGTGTTAGGGTGACTCATCCCCTTAACTTAGGTGGCTTTAAGTGTTTGCTGTAATCCACCCTGACTGATGAACTTTGAAGAGCCCTGAACACTCCCTCATGGGAGATCTCCCCCCAAAGAGCCCTGAACACTCCCTCATGGGAGATCTCCCCCCAAAGAGCCCTGAACAGGGGGACCCCCTGTAGTACTGCTAGGCCAGCGAGAGAGAAGGCAGTTTCTGTGAACAGAGCACCCTCCCTCAGTAAGACAGTCTATCCTTCACCTAAAAGGTCAGAGCAACTAGGACAATCAGTAGACCACCCCACACCCCCACAGGGTCAATACATACCTGGAAGGAGGGTAGGATGTCTGGCTGCTCCCAGACTGTGAAGGATAAGAGCCAGACACCTGGGAATAGCTGTAGCTGTTCTGGCTATAGCCCTGGCCATAGGGGGCGCAGTTGGACGGCGCAGGGGGCATATCAGGACCCTTGTTCACCTCCTGAACCCTGGAAGAGATTCCAGCAGTCAGGCCAGCAGATCCATGGCATCATCCGCAGTAGGAGCTCCAGGCCGGGGAGCAGTCAGTAACACTGCTTCAGATTGTTCACGTGTTAGTTTATAGTTCCTTGATAATTTCATGGATCACACAAATTAGGTATGAACAATTACCTGGGGGGCGCTGCTGAGCCAGGCTGCTGGCCATAGCCAGCATAGGAGGACTGTGCGCCGTATCCCTGACCCCCATAACCAGCCTGGGAGGATGCGGCAGCGGCCCCCCCCGAATTCCCCTCATAGCCGTTGGACCCATAGCCTTGGCTGGGCTGGCTGTAGCCCTGTGAGGCAGCAGAGCTGGAGCCATAGCCACCTGAAAGAGCACAAATCAGGCAGTCGCATAAAATCTGTGCGTCTTACTAGCCTATGCGCTTCGGCAAATCAAACACAACACTCACCTGCTGCTGGAGGCTGCTGTCCATAAGAGGACCCATAGCCCTGCTGGGCATAGCTGCCCGATGAGCTGCCAGTCTGCGAGTATGCTGCTTCAGCTGGCTGACTGTAGGACCCATAGCCCTGCTGCTGACCATATGACTGCTGCGACAGAGAAATAAGCCAATGAGTCCCCTGGGAATCAGCCAGCAGCGCAGCACTAATCTTACTTTGGATTACTGTCTGTCTAGATGCACGGTCACTTTATCCAAAGGATTATTTTGATCTCCATATCACCAGTTATACAAGCTATGAATCCATGCTGCTATTGTACTGTATACTCAATCTAATCTATGATCCACAACTGTTAAGTACTGCACGTTCAACATTTATGATGCTCTCCATATACTCAGGCATTGTTAGATGAACACGATGGTCTGGACACCTCAGTCAGACACACAGATCTTTCACATAAAACTGCATTTAATGTGTGTCTGTATTTTATTTTATGGTAGTTCATTTTACTGGCATATTGCCTACTACCTGTATATTGCACTGTCCTGATTGTTTATGCAAAATGTGTGTGTACAGTGTACACCATGGACCCTGAGCTTCACCACTTTGTCTCTCTGTATACTGGTATATGCTGAGACAACAAAGTTCACTGACTTGAGATGCCAGGTTCTGCTGGTACACTAAGAAGTAGGATTGGAATTTGTCACTTGTGTTTAATCAAAGCAGGATGCACAAACACACATTGTCAAAGGTGACAGGGGACCTCCGCTCACGGGAGCCCAGGCGGCCAGGAGAGCCTGTACTCACCTGCGCACCCTGTCCATACCCCTGGGGGGGCTGAGAGGCATACGAGCTGTACCTATGAGAACACAGATGGGACAGTCATGCACACACAAGAGCCCCCCTTCTGTAGATGCTTCTACAGGGATCTAAATGGCCTATGAGCACTCACCCCCCTTGAGATCCAGCCTGGCCGTAAGGGTTGTAATCTGTGGGGGGGGGAAACAATGAGGGAGAGATTTTGCAGAATGTGCAAGACTTCGCCTGGCAGGACACAGGTGCAGAGAGCACAGGAGGAATGCAGTGCAAAGCAGGGAATTCCATCCCCAGTTATACAAGAAGCCCCCAGTCACACCTCTGGCTACTGGGGGACTGATGCTGAGAAACCTCCTCTTGCTAAAAGCTGGACCTCAGTCTCAAGTTCCTGTGCCTGAGGAACCATCATGCTAGAGCCGTTCTCACACTATTCACCCACGCCTTCTTTCGGATCACAATGCGGTGATATAGCCAATTTGTAATTTGGGCATACACAACAGTCTCTTCCCATTCCTTAAATCTGTCAGATGATTTAAGATTTGCCCCAGTCACATAATAGAAATGACATCAATATGTCCACTCGCCCGTGGTGAATTCTCCAGACATTATCCAGCTCCATTCACGAGGGTCAATCAGAAACACTCTGAACTTTGTACTAGGGAGCTAGCAGGGTAAGATCTGTTTAATGTCTGATACAATACAACCAATTCGGACATTTTCGTTCGCACTGGGAAATGTCAGTGGCAGCATGTCGGAAAGTTTTCTGAATGTAGCTTTAAAAGTTGTCAACACATGCTGCCCTTCAGCCACCATCAGGTACTCATGGACCTGTATCAGCCAGAGGTCAATATTACACACATCCACCTGTCCGCAGCAGATGACAGCTCAAGTCTGAAATTGGTGGCATAAAGATTGTTATATGCAGCATTCACATTTCATTTAGCAGATACTTTAATCCAAAATAACACTTTGTTTTTGAGAAAGTACTGTCAGAGTCTCTAGAACAACTGAAATTATGGACCTTTCTCAAGGACCAAATGGCGAAATGACCCTGTTGACCTGGGGATTTGAACCAGTGATCTTTCAATTAAAGGCACAGCAACCTAACCAAGAGAACCCTGACCCACAGAGCCACACACTATCAGCAAAATGCAACTCCTTCAAGTTAAGGATATGAACCTGCAACCTTAGTATTTTGGTGTCTTTCCTCTACAGCCCTCCACCTTACCAACTGACCTATAGGTTCACGCAGAAGCAGATTAAAAATGAAATAAATCACCAAGGAAAGGATGCCTGAGATGGATAATTTGTACTGGTGATTAACTTTTGGTTGACATGCACAGTCACTCTGGCAAAAGTCATCCGAATACAACCAGCCAAACCCTCCTGGAGATACCATTCAATATTCACACCAATCACGTGGTAGTACAGCACTTGCAGGACATTCATATACAGGATGTCCGAGCAAAGGCACAGACCTTCCAGAGACTCCCATAGATATAGAGGAAGTTTATTGCATTCCTCTAGCCAAGTACTGCACACACAAGTTTGGTGTGGACCGTTACTGCCCCCTCAGGCAGACCTTGGGACGGCTGATTCAATCAACACAGCAACAGGTTTACCGGCTGGAAGGCGGGATAACGCGTATCTGTACCGGATGCCTTCAGATCAATAAGAATGCGTGTTTAGGGAGCTTCCACAGGCGGTTAGAGACCGTGGTCTGAGGGGGTGACATAACCTCGTGGAACAAAGAGCGTGAAAGCCGCGGAGAGCGACCCGAAGTAGACACGCCGCTTTAAAGACCTAACGGTTCCCCACAAAACGCCTCTCATACCGCACCGCTACGGGTCAGTCAGGGGAACAGGCACGATTCAGCCAGGTTCCCGCCAATAACGACCGACTTCGAGTTATATATACACATACAAATGTAAAATTATAAATAAGTTACTAATCATTAAAACAATAAGGAGTAACCAAAAAGCACACGCTCCCATCCCCCAGTCGGCGTTATCCGGCTAGTTGGATACATAAACGGCGCCAGTTCTATAAAAAAAAAATTGCACAAGTACATTCAATACACTTATACTCTAAAAATTTCCAGATAATAAAATACAAAAATAAAAGGTCAAAACAACAGCAAAAGGGTATACTCGACATTTTTTAATACATTCAGAAAACGCTTGGCCGTCTCGACCATTCTTACCAGCTGCCGACGCCATTTCAGGGCTCGTGAGTGTAGCCGTGGAAACTCAACGCGCACGCGCGAACTTTGGCCTCCGGACTGTACCACTTTGCTCCCACGACGGGCGTAAATCGGTTCATCCACTTCATACGCGCCTTCATAGTTCATACCCTTACCGATGGGTGGCCGTGTTTGTGATAGCCCTAGAGAGCTAACGAAGTGACCTAATTTTATTGCATATATTTTGCATTATAAACACGTTTTACGCGTAGCACGTTTATTATTTAAACATGTATTATTATTTAATGGTGTGATTGAATGCAATTCGTTTACTTAAGATACGCGGTATTTAACGACGCATCCCTAAAGAGCTCCTTTATTTATATATTTCATATATGTCTATAGCGGTTAGTAGATATCCCGTTTTTATTTTACAGTACCGAGTGGGTTATGTTTAGTCTCTTAGGTGTTCGAAATGTCCTCGTCAACATGGATAGCCTACATTCCTGCAGTTTGTCCCTGACACACTGTATAGCACACCCCCCCAAAGAAGACTTCGTGGGTGTCTGGTCGGGTGAATGTGGTGGCCAGTCAATACTGCCACGTCGCCCGATCAAATGCTGGCCTTTACTTTGTAAAATAAAAGTTGTATACCCACTTCTAAAACTGACTTGATTTATTTTTGTTTCTGAGTCAGCCTGTTTATATGTGACTGGTGTTATGTGCTGTAAAGGCTGGGTAATTGAATGTTTCTCAAAATAATCCCATACAATCCCAGTCAAAAGTTTGGACACACCTACTCATAGAATGGTTTATGTTTACTATTCTCTACATTTTTAAATAATCATAAAGACATCAAAACTATAAAATAGCATTAGTTTAAGTATGCTTTTAAAAGCATTAAACAAAAGTGTATTTGTTGTGGAGGGCGACTATGCAGATTGGAACTTAGAAGGTTGCTGGTTCAAATCCCTGGGTTGGTAGAGTGATCACACCATTGGGCCCTTAACCCCAGTTGCTCCAGGGACTGACCCTACTCATTGGATTCATTGGCTGCTTTTCCATCACTCACTGATCAAACTCCTCCAAAACCATTTTTACATCGTAATCTTTGCTCTCTCTGCCCAAACTGCTTCTTTTCCTTGGGCTCTTTTACTCTGCCATCTGTATGTAAGAAGGATTTCTTCTCTTTTGATGCCGTTAGAGCCTGTGATATACTCTGCTCTGTGCTTGCCTCATGTTTTGACACCTTCTGTTCACTCTACTCCAGACCAGTATAAACAGACTACTGTCCTTGTCCTAGTATACATGCACAGGAGGGGAATCGATTTATTGACTGAGGTATGAGCATATGCAGCGCTCATGCAAAAGCAGCGGAGGTAAACTTTAAACTGATATTCAAACATATACACTGCCCTGCCAAAAAAGGTGACCATTTGATTTTAAATCAGCAAATACTTAAAAGTCAATGACTGGATCATTATCACAGCTCTGCAATGTCATACAGCAATTAAGTGAAGTCAGCTGAGTACCTGAATCTACTGGATGTCCAGGGTACTGCTTCATCAGCTTGTGGAAACAGCGCCATGACGGATGTGTGCCATAATAAAGCTAAAGGCAGTCCAACTAAAAATTCAAATGGTGACTTTTTTTTGGCCGGGCAGTGTATTATATAATCTTGAAAATGAATAGTTATTAAAATGGCAAAAAATGTTAGGTTTTTCTCCTATGACAGAGTAAAAATGTGTTAGGGAGACTTAAATTCCCTGCACTGTATTATTCGTACCAAATTGAAGGTAAGAAAAAGCCTGATCTAAATCTAGCTGATTAGCGATCATGGCATGTCTTCCAGTCCAACTACAGTCATTTTTGAAATTCATTTTTTTTCACCATATTATTTATTTTTTGGTTGACAGAAGTTAAACTAACATGTCCAATACAAATATTTATGGCAACTGAATCAGTAAGTACTTTGTACTTGAATCAAATTCAGTACAAAATGCCCCACCTTGTGTTGTGATGTCATTTGGTGCCGGTACCAGTGACAGCCAACACCAAAAGTACGGTACCTGGTGCGGTGGAAAAGCACCCTTTGGTTAAGTGGTAAATTGGATGGCTTTACGATACTGTACATTTCGTACGTGCTGTATGGCCTCTACTATGCTCCAAGCTTCTTTTGTGTACCGACTTATTCTGTTACTTCCAGGTCAAAGCCCAGGGGGGAAACTGTTCAGCATGCTCATAGCGCCTAGGCCAGTTTGTAGGCTGCCCAACCTGTCCTGACCTGACCTAAGCTTGATGGTATTAAGGTATTACAGCATATATCGGCATTTTGAAATCTTGCTGACAAAAACAGCACACAGTTTAGCACACAATGTGCACAGTCCGCTGGACACCCATGATGACGAAATTTACATCACTCAACTTGTGCAGGGACTGTAAGTAAAGCATGAATAGGCCTTTAGGGTCTTTCATACTCTCTGTGGGAGTGTCAGGCTATTGTGTATTCTCTGTGAGAGCGTTAGGGTATTTTATACTCTCTGTGGGAGTGTCAGGCTATTGTGTATTCTCTGTGAGAGCGTTAGGGTATTTTATACTCTCTGTGAAAGTTTGGCTCCTCCATCAATTTTTAAAGATATAAAATAATGAGACTGGCCTGTTTCATAGAGACTTTGGTCTTACCCAGATTATTGTAATCTTACGTAAGAGTGTGGACACTCCACACACCTGTTAAAATAAATACCAGTATTTCAAGCTTTTTGAGTGAAGTTAATACAGATTTATCCAGCTTGAATAAATCAGATTGTATCACGCAAAGGGGTTCAATAAATTTAATTAAAAAACACATTCAGAAACTGACACATTCTGGTTGCTAAAAATTTTTTGAGTTTAAGTTAAAACTACAAATGAAAGGTACACTTCATATTGAAAATTGAATAATAATAATAATAATAATAATAATAATGAGAAATGCACATCTTTCTACTATGCTCATCTTGAAAACTCACAGGTGGGTGATGTTTCAGCCTCATCTGTTTACACATTGTTTCATTGTATAAAGAGGTTTTGGTTAGTCCTTCGATGGTGATATAGTCTGTAGTCATTGTGCTTCTGCAATGAAACAGTAAATTCAGCCATTTTATATGCAGCCTGGTTCTTCAGTGCAATTGAAGCGCAGATCAGACCCATTGTATGGACCAGGCTGTTTATGTTGCAGATGTAAGCTTGCAAGGGTTCCTAATCCTGGACACAGTCATCTCTGAAGGCTTCACTGTGGTCATCAGTACACACTCCATGATTCCAAGACAACAAGATCAAGTCTGCACTTGTGTTTACTTTATTGGATTGAAAGTTTTATACTAATAGAGATTTGTACTATAAAGACAGCATTCAATCAGTTTATGAATCACATCAGTCAAAAAAAAACTTCTTTTTGATTATTGTACAGTAGACATCTTCATCTGCACCTAAATTTGCAAAACAGAGAATAAATCTGCATAAACCATCATATCTACTACTATAGAATGTATAAACCAATGAAACCCAACACCACCTGACTTATGAAGGGTTGTGACCCAGTACACTGCTGACACATTGAGCACTCCTTACCTTCCAGTTCCTCAGCAGATCAGTCAAAACGGCCAAGGTAACCATACCCTGAAGTTCAAAAACATAAAGAGTGTGTGCTATGATTCTGTGCCGAGATATTAGTTATTTAAAGTTATTTAATGCTTTAATGATGAGTTTCTGAAAAGGAAGGCTAGTATACTAAAGTATATTACCAGTACCGGAGGATGTATTGCTTGAGCTAACTCAGTATAGTATAGTAAAAGTATACTGTGTATCTTACCAGAGCTAATGCAGTACAGTATAATAATTGAATTCTGAGTGTAATACTTTACCTTACACAGAATAGTATAGTAATAGTATACTGTGTTTTATCTGAGCTAATCCAGTAAAGTATAATAGAATACTGTGAGTATTACTTTAGCTAATGCAGCCTAGTATAGTAATTGTACACTGTGTGCATTATCTAAGCTAACACAGTATTGTACAGTAATAGTATACTGTGTGTATTACCTGAGCTAACACAGTACAGTATAATAATAGAATACAGAGTTTATTAACTGAGCTAATGCAATACAGTTATAGTAGTGATAAACTGTGTATATTATCTAAACTAATGCAAGACTATATATTATTAGTATAATGTGTGTAGTTCCTGAGCTAACGCAGTACAGTATAGGAGTAGTATACTGTGTGTACTACCTGAGCTAATGCAGAATTGTGTTGTAATAGTATGCTGTGTGTATTACCTGAAGTAACACAATATTGTATAGTAACAGTATAATGTGTATAGTACCTTCTTTGTAGCAGAACTGCCATTTACGATCCTGGTCATAGTTCTGTGTAGATGAGCACCATGTTGGGCCCACTTCCCATGTTCTGATGCAGGAATTGTACGATTTACCCTGGTATAGAAAGGGGAAAACACAGCTGGCCACTGCCCAGCCACAGAGGGCATTACCTTAATTACTTCATAGATAAACCTGGGAGAGGTGTAAATGCAGAGGAAAACAGATGGAGAGAGATGTTAGAGGTTAACTTACCGGGGGCCTGCCAGGCCTCATCTGCAGTAAATGAAAATCACTGGACGTTAATGATAAAATAGTGTCACTGTGTTAATTTTGCAGCTCAACATGTTCATGTTATTAAAGTTTAAGTGTGCAGAGCTTCTTTTTAAGTCTTCATGCTGACCCTGTTTTGTATTACGCTTGTCTGTTTGTTGACTAATAGGATCTGCAGAAAGACTGGCTTTGTGTCAGGGCTTTGGTGCTCTCTCTTGTGGTCATTGCAGACATGGCACTTCGACATCCATTAATTGAAACCGCAATCCAACTGTAGATTGAGGTAAAGCAAAAAAGGAGACCTCTCTTTCCTGATTAGCCTGCATATAATTAAGGTGAACTGTACTGTTTATAATGTGCCTTAATATAAAACGAGCAGTATATAAACCATATAGGCTACATAAAAGACAGCATGATGGCTTACTCACCAAGTGGTTCGTCTTGGGGAGGGACTAAAGCAGAATAAAGATAATGTTAATTATAATATAAGCATCATCATATTTTAAGGGTGGCACAGCGGGTAGCCCTCCCTCCCCCCCCGTTTGGAGGTTAGAATCCATTCCAAACTGTGTTTGGAGATCATAGAAACTTCACATACTCAGAGGAGGTAGGATTCAGACCCCCACCCTAATGGTATTAATGGTGAGCCAGTAAGGCCCCCCCACCCCACATCCTGCATCTATACAGATTGCTGACTGACCAGCCTGCTGCCCCAGCACTGATTTTGTGAGATGCTGTACTCCTCTTAGCAGCTAGCTTTACAATCTGTAATGAAACAAAACTAATATAGTCCAACATAATATAGTCCAAATTGTTGATATCATTCAACAATTTTTCGCTTTTAAGGTGAAAAAAATGCTCCGGTAAAATCCTTAAATGAATAGATCTATCTTTTCTGAAAGCTGTGTTACTGAATACTAACAGCGATACCTCTGATCAGTTTTTCCTAATGCTGACATACCGGTGAAGCCCGCGCTGAGGGCAGCGAGGATGAGGAGGATCACGGCCACTTTCAGCATGCTGGCGTCTCACTTCAGAACTTGCGTCTGACTGCATCTGTATCGGGGAGCTTTTATATGCACGGCGTGACCACAGCGTCTGCTGGGTCCTGCTAACTGCGGAGCGTGTAGGTGTATCCCGGACATATCCACATCACACGGTGGGTCACCAGCTTGGAACATTTCCCAGGCCTGAGCTGCAGCCATTAGCTGATACGACATCACATCCCCTATGGTAATAATAGCTTGTACCACCCAGAAAATAGAGAGTGACAATATTGTCCCACTGCCAGACCTGTCAGGTGAAACAATGGAGCCTGGTTTTAAGTGGGACTTAAAGAGCTACAACACAATGACACAGTGTTTGATAGACTCTGATGTTTCCCCAGGTGCTGAATAATCAGTTAATATCATGTGATGCTGATAGTCTAATGGGTCTTACGTAATGTGCTTAATGCCACTGACTGGACCAGTGCCACATCCTCACCCTTTAAGAAAATGTCAGTTAGGTACCAGTGCTATGAGACTGAGCTTCCAGTGAGTGACCAGAAACAGTGCAAGATAGTTATGGGAACAAGAGCTATACAGAGACTATTTGGTACCTAAGATGTGAAAAGTGATTTATATAAATAACACTAAGAGAGTCTAGTAGGGACTGAACTGAAGTAGGAAATACAAGAAGAGAGAATCCAGAAGTGCAAAGTGAAACCATTTCAATGGAAGAGCAGCTAAGATAGTGAACTGGGGAGGGTCAGGGTAGGATGATGTTAACTGAGGTGTTCCTGGAACAAAGGGGTCTTAAGATGTTTCTTGAAAGTCATGAGGGTCATGAGAAGTGTTTTCATGTGGTGAAGGAATTTCCTGCTGAGCACAGAGGGTCCAGATAAGATCCAAAGTGGGTAGCTGCCCTTCCATTAACAGCTTTGAGACCCAGGAGCAAGGATCTGAACTTGATGTGAGCACCTACAGTACAGATGGCCAGTAGAGAGACATGAGGTGGGGTCTGACATTTTCGGCAGGTTGAATAGCAGAAATGCGTCTGCATTTGGAATCATCTGCAGGGGTTTCAGAGCACAGGCTGACAGGCCTGTCAGCACTATATTCCAATGAAGATTACTGTAATAAAGGGCACTGCACTACTGCACAGTAATACAGTAATGCATCAATACATAGGCAATGCAAATGCAGGTATCTGCAAACTGCACACACACACAGGTTTGTAATTATATCTCTGTGGGGACTCTCCATTCATTCCTATGGGGAAAACTCTAATCACATGACGACCCCTACGCCCAGCCCTAACCTTAGTCATAAGCAACTCTATGTTCATCACTGTATATTTAGCCTCTCCTGTGTTTATTACTTTGAATTTTGCCTGCTCTATGTTCATCACTGTCTATTTAGCCCTTATTTTGTTCCTTACTTTATATTTAGCCTTCTCTGTGTTCCTTCTGGGGTGGCATGGCGGTGCAGTGATTAGCACTGTTGCCTCACACCTGAGTTCAAGTCTCCACTTGAGTTCCATGTGTGTGGAGTTTGCATGTTCTCTCCATGTCATTGTGGGGTTTCCTCTGGGTACTCCGGTTTCCCCCCACAGTCCAAAGACTGTGCTGAGGCTAATTGGGATTACTAAATTGCCCATAGGTGTGCATGTGTGAGTGAATGGTGTGTGGGTGTGCCCTGCGATGGGCTGGCCCCCCGTCCTGGGTTGTTCCCCGCCTCATGCCCATGGCTTCCGGGGTAGGCTCCAGACTCCCCGCGACCCAGTAGGATAAGCGGTTTGGAAAATGGATGGATGTGCTTCTTCTTCCTTCCTGTGTTCCTTACTTTATATTTAGCCTTCTCTGTGCTCCTTCTTTTGTTCCTGACTTTATGTTTAGCTTGCTCTGTGTTCCTTCTTTTGTTCCTTACTCTATATTTAGCCTTTTCTGTCTTCGCTATCTATTTAGCCTTTCACATGTACATTAGAGTGTGGCTGATTTCACGTTTCTTTCTGGTGAACTTCTGCACTCAGTTCCAGGGTGTGTTCAGAACATCAGAACACAAACACCCCCCTCTTCTTCAAACTAAGGCGTTGCTGCTCCGGATGTTTCTACATGAGGTGTGACTCTGCAAACTGGAGCAAAGAGCCAAGACATGGTTGCCCCGAGAGACTGGTGCTGGTGAACAACTACATTACGCAGACAGGGTCAAGAGCTTTACTTACTGTCCGACTAAACTTCACGAAACTATGATTTTTTAAAAAGTGTTATGTGATTGTTGGTACCAAAAATGGTGATTCCAACAAAGGCTGAAAGAGTGGTCTCACAGCAGGGGGGGCGGGGGTATCAGAGCCCAAGGTAGAATTTGCCAACCTGTGGTGGGAATGTTCTCTGCAAATTTCTGTGAGTTTTGTGTGTTCACCTGTCATCAAAAGAGGCGCTCAGTAACACCACATCTGACTGTTTTCAGCTTCCTGAACTGGAAAGAGCTGGGATTTGTGTGACCATACACAGAGCACAGCAAACCTCCATGGAAGTCATTGAAGTGAGAGATAATGCCTGTTTATCGTAACTATTGTGGAATCCAGTGCCTGTTTATCGTAACTATTGTGGAATCCAGTGCCTGTTTATTGTAACTATTGCGGAATCCAGTGCCTGTTTTAATATCTCTTTATTCAGTAATGATCAAACAAGCAGCCAGGAGACGTTTGTGATCAAAGGTTATGGAAATGGGAAATGTATACAACTCATTCAAGTATAGGTCACTGAGTAACAGAGCATACCTTCAAAAACCGAACATAAACAATCAGAAAATCTATAAAATGTTACCAGTCCAGGTTTGCTGGAGAAGTTGTAGGTTTGGTAGACTGACATCTACATCTGCTAACTTTTCAAATGAATTCTACATTTTAATTCCATCATTGAAATATTAGCAGCTTAAATGTTTTATTATAAAACGGAGTCTGTGTGTGTATAAAATGTCATTTACATGGCACTTTTATTTTTTTTTTAAAAAGTGACTTTGTGGCCAGCAGAGTGACACTCCATGTGAAAAACACTCTTCATGATGGTATCTTCACCTACATGTGAAAAACAGAGGAAAGGGTCAAAGGTCAGAATTTGACCGGACAAGACACCCCAAGGCTTATGCAGTCAACATCCAGCACAGAAATGAAAACGGATGCAAAGGCCTCTATAAACCGTAAGCCAGTGAGGTTTGATGGCCAAGACCAGTACAATGAGTCTCAATCCAACAGTCTACCTGAATGAGTCCTTACCAGGGTTCAGCTGAGTCATGGTGTCAGAGTGCAACATAAGCCCACCCTGAAATGGAAGGCAAGGTAGCAAACATAACGTACACATCAAGGGGGTCAGAGAGGTGCAGTATAAGGTTTATATGTAGGTAGATATGTAGGTATAAGTAATAAGGTACAATTACGCTATATGTACAAAAGTATTGGGATACCTGCCCATTACATCTACTGGAACTTTTATGACATTCCATTCTAAATCCATAGGGACCAATATGGTATATCTTCCCTTTGCAGCCATAACAGCTACCACTCTCCTGGGTAGGCTTTCCAGAGTGTGTCCATGGGAATTTTTGCCCATTCATCCAGAAGAGCATTTGTGAGGTCAGGCACTGACCTGGCATGCAATCTCTGTTCTAATTCATTTCAAAGGTGTTCGATAGGGTTGAGGTCAGGGCTTTGTATGGGCCAGTCAAGTTCTTCCACAGCAGACGCACCCAACCATGTCTTTATGGATTTTGCTTCGAGCACTGGTGTACAGTTATGCTGGAACCCAAAAAGGTTGTCCCCAAACTGTTCCCACAAGGTTGGAAGCATAGAATTATCCAAAATGTCTTGCTATGCTGAAGCATCAAGAGTTCCCTTCATGGGAAGGGAATTAGCCGAACCCCTCAAAAAGAACCCCATAAAATTATCTGTCCTTCACCAAACTTGAAAGGCAGGCAATGTTTTTCTGCAATATGCCAAACCCTGACTTGTCCATCAGACAGAGAAGCTTGATTTGTCACTCCAGAAAACATATTTTCACTGCTCCAGAGTCCAGTGGCAGCATACTTTACCACTCCATCCGACGCTTGGCATTAGGCTTGGCATTACGCTTACATGCAGCTGCTCGGCAGAGGTGGCAATTTCAGGTCCAGAAAGTAAAAATCCAGACCATGATTTACTTTCAACCAACCAGTTGAGTACTCTGTGACTGTGACTTTTTATGCTCAATTGGTTGGTGGAAAGTAAATCATGGTCTGGATTTTTACTTTCTGGATCTGACATTGCCACCTCTGCTGCTTGGCCAAGGAAGCCAATTCTGGCTCGCAGTTTTTGTGCTGAGGTTAATGTCAGAGGAAGTTTGGCAGTTATTGAATCAACAGAACGTTGGCTACTTTACATGATCTGCCACTTCATTGCTGAGTTTCTGTTTTATCTAAACACCTCCACGTTGCAATAATACCACTTACAGTTGACTGTGGAATATCCTGCAGGTAAGACATTTCACAAACTGACTTAGTGCAAAGGTGATGTTCTATGACAGTGCCATGCATGAATCCACTGAACCCTTCAGAAAGACCCATTGTTTCACAATTGTTTGTAAACCTGATTGTATGGCTAGGTGCCAGATTTTATACACGTGTGGTAACGGGTTTAGAATGAAACACCTGAATTCAATGACTAAGAGGCGTGTCCCAATACTTTTGGCAATATAGTGTATATTCTGTGGGTAGGGGATATGCCAAAAACATTATAGCTGAGTAAGGTGCAAAATAGCTCATGAAATCATTTCAATAATATCGTAGAAGTCTGCTTCTGCAGTGCAGTGCTCATCTCCATGTTTATAGATGTGCATTCTATGGTGCCTGTCTTGGTTTAAAAGACTATGAGTGGAACTGGAAGTTTTTTTTTTTTTTTACCTGAACTTGCATTGCTAACACTTAATTTTGGAGTGGAGATTCCCTAATGAGACTATGTGTCACCTGAGCTGGGACTCTACATCACCTGAGAGGTAGGGAAGCTGGAGCGGTAACGTGACCCTATGGGCCATCCCCAGAACCACCGTTGGTTTCCTGCCCACCCTCGACTATGGTGAAAATAAGCTGGTGGTTGTCATCCTCGACGCCTGTTGATCAGTCAGGAGTGAAACAGAAATTCCAGAATGATTATCTGCAACATCTATATGACAGATTTGGTAAAATACAAGTGCATGAATTGATAGAATGTACTTAGTCAGCTTAGGCTGCACATTTTCTCAGATGTTTACATATAAGTAATGAACTCACAGTCTTCTGAATTCCTACTGAGAGGGTCTAAAAGAGACAAAGACAAAGATAAGGTGAAGTGGGAACCTCAAAGCAGATTTATACATGTGTAAGGTGACACAGCTCTTCACAAGAGTCCGTCATATACTCACAGACGGTGTCACTGTCCACTGGCCTGCCTGTAAATGGAGATACACTTCAGGTAAAAAGCCACAAATCCTTTGTTTGTGAAGATGTGAACCAAAGTGTCCACTCTAATATGCATGTTCAGAAACAGAGCAAAACCCGAGCACCTGCTCATACGGAACAACTTGAGTCAATGTTCCTCTTCAGCCTCAAAACACCATTCCATATTCATGTCTGCATTCCTCCTCTTCCTCGGGACACTATCTGCCTTCCTCTTCTGCATCAGGATGCCATTCTGTGTTACTGTCTACCTTCCTCCTTTGCCCCAGGATGCAATTCTATGTTGCTGTCTGCCTTCCTCCTCTGTCTAGGGATACCATTCTGTGTTACTGTCTGCCTTCCTCCTCTGCCTCGGGACACCATTCTGTGTTACTGTCTGCCTTCCTCCTCTGCCTCGGGACACCATTCTGTGTTACTGTCTGCCTTCCTCCTCTGCCTCGGGACACCATTCTGTGTGATTTACTGTTCAGTTTCTGCTTCAGTGTTCTCATCATTATTGCCTGATGCTGTTGCATGCTATTCTTTGCTCTTCCTTAATTTTTGAGCATTCCATTGTATTATGTGACAATAAACTTGAACCTTGAGTTGCTCAGAATTTTAGCCCAGTTCAACTCACCAGCTTGTGACTCCCAAGAAAGATCTAAAATAAATCAGAAGCAAAACATCATTAATTCAGATATGCAGAAGTGAGTCTGAAAAACAAACAGCTTTCTGTTAAGAACAAGTTGAAACCTGTTGAGGTGTTTCTCTATCTCACAATTCATCCATCCATCCATCCATCCACTCAGACTCCACCCATGCACAGAGACAGGGGCACAAATGGAACCCACAGTCATGGTCTTCCCACACCCTGAGCCTCTGCCCAAGGGCAACACATCTAAATAAACAGAATAGACAGATAAACAGTGAGGGGAATTAGCAGCATGATGGATTAGCAATGTGATTAGCAGATAGCACTGTAGCTCACAGGACAAACGACAAAACCCTACACTGAATCAGCATTTACGTAAAATTCTTTTCTGTGTAACTGTCTGCCTTCCTCCTCTGCCTCGGGACAACATTCTGTGTGATTTACTGTTTAGTTTCTGCTTCACTGTTATTATTATTA
>JAODJU010000119.1:30848776-30863079 GCA_026776725.1 Gnathonemus echidnorhynchus | reverse complement strand
ATTCTGTGTTACTGTCTGCCTTCCTCCTCTGCCTCGGGACACCATTCTGTGTTACTGTCTGCCTTCCTCCTCTGCCTGAGGACACCATTCTGTGTTACTGTCTGCCTTCCTCCTCTGCCTCGGGACACCATTCTGTGTTACTATCTGCCTTCCTCCTCTGCCTCGGGACACCATTCTGTGTTACTGTCTGCCGTCCTCCTCTGCCTCGGGACACCATTCTGTGTTACTGTCTGCCTTCCCCCTTTGCCTCGGGACACCATTCTGTGTTATTGTCTGCCTTCCTCCTCTGCCTCGGGACATCATTCTGTGTGATTCTGTGTGCTCAGTTTCTGCTTCATTGTTCTTTTCATAATTGCCTGATGCTGTTCTATGCTATTCTTTGCTCTTCCTTAACTTTTGAGCATTCCATTGTATTGTGTACATATGACAATTAACTTGGACTTTGAGTCGCTCAGAATTTTAGCCCAGTTAAACTCACCAGCTTGAGACTCCCAAGACAGATCTAGAATAAATCAGAAGCAAAACATCATTAGCTCAGAGATGCAGAAGAGAGTTTGAAAAACAGACAATTTTCTGTTCAGAGCAAGACGAAAACCTGTTGAGGTGTTTCTCTACTTCACAAACCATCCATCCATCCATCCATCCATCCATTCAGACTCCACCCATGCACATAGAAAGGGGCAGAAATTGAACCCTCAACCATTGTGTTCTCACCCCCTGACCTACTGCCTGGGGGCAACCTATCTAAATAAACAGAATAGATAGATAAACAGTGAGAAGAATTAGCAGCATGATGGATCAGAGGTGAGATGGATAAGCAGATAGAACTGCAACTCACAGGAGAAGCAAGTACTTCACTGTTCTTTAACCTTTAACCTTAAACTTTAACCTTGAGTCACTCAGAATTTTAGCTCAGTTATACTCACCAGCTTGAGACTCTTGAGAATGATCTGGAATTAATCAGAAACAAAACATTATTAACTAAGAGATGCAGAAGAGAGTTTGGAAAAAAAGACAACTATTTGTTAACAGCAAGCAGAAACGTGTTGAGGTGTTTGTCTGAGGATCCCAAAATACATTTTTCAAAAAGGTAGTTAAACTAATATGTTTCACGATAGAGTTTAAGTATCTATCAGATTTGCCAAGATTATCAAGGTCACCATGGCCATAACCTTGGATGTTCTTTCATTTGAAAGTACCATTTCATTCACACTCAGCGGTATCCCCTTCCTGAGAGAAGCCATGCAGGGACGTGGGGAGACCCAGTGAGGAGGGAAGTTATGGGGGGATGTGGGGAGACCCAGTGAGGAGAGAAGCTATGCAGGGATGTGGGGAGACCCAGTGAGGAGGGAAGCCATGGAGAAATGTGAGGAAGACCCATTGAAGGTTATTTACAGACAAAACATAAAGCCACTAAAACAGTAAATCTATTCATGAATGCTCATGAAATTTCCCACAATACAGATCTTACACCAGATGCTTATGTCTGAAGTGACATATAAGTGAGGAATAAAAAGGAGGGTCAACCAGTTCCGAGAACAGTTAAGGATCTTGCTCGAAGGCTCAAACAGTGATGTCACTCTGCCAACCGCGGGATCTGAATGGGTGACCTTGTGCACATGAGCACAGCACTCTCCCCCGGAGAGTCAGACACAGCTTAGATGTTACTGATACTGGCTTTTTAGTTGGAGCAGGAGTCAGAACCACGGCCGGTGTTCTGATAAACTCATCTGCCATGGCGGTCACTCCACAGAGCCTCCATCACCCATACAGAGCCTCCATCACCCATACAGAGCCTCCATCACCCACACAGAGCCTCCATCACCCACACAGAGCCTCCATCACCCACACACAGCTCTTGTAAACCACTCTGCTTCAATTAGAGTAGATAAATGGGTATCTATTCCAAAGGAAGTGCATTTTGCTCTTGAGCTCAGACAGCGAGACACTGGCTGTGAGAGCTACACACCAACGCGCAGTCCAGCACGGCAGCGGCGCTGACAGCAACAGGAGAGATACACTGATTGGCCAACAGCAGAGAGCAACTGATTGGCCAACAGGAGAGAGCAACTGATTGGCCAACAGGAGAGAGCACTGATTAGCCAATGTCTGACACTTTTATCTTCTAATTTAGTTCTGATTTCAAATGAACATTTTATGGCAGTAAGATTTTAAAATGACAGTTTGATTAATATAGTCTAAAAATGCAATTAAAGAACAGAAAATATTCACATTTAGCATTAATATTATTATATATGCTGTCTTAATTACAAAGTTCACACACACACACAGATTTCCTCTTGTTGTAACCAAAAAAAATGGTCCCCACAAAGTCAAAATAACAGGTTTTTAATCACATTGTGGGGACTTTTGGTCCCCACACTGTAATGTATATCTAACCTACACACACACACACACACATAAACACACACCCATACACCCACAGAACGAGATCCTCATGAAAAGAAGGGAGAGCTGTATACCACTGAAGTCCGCGCCGAGGGCAGGGAGGACGAGGAGGATGGCAGCCACTCTCAGCATGCTGGCGTCTTGCCTCAGGACTTACGGCTGGCTACACCTGTACTGGGGAGCTTTTATACAAAGGCTGTGGTCACAGCGTCTGCTGGTTCCTGTGTCAGTGCCGTACAAATTGTACTTCCCATATACAGACCGTAAGGAGAGGAGGAGACTGAGGGCGTGCCGAAGTTCCGGCGTCATATTATGGAACGTAACTCCTCGGAACTGTTCTGGGCTGTTATATTGAGTGTGGAGAACACAAGATATGATGTTCCTCTGTAGGCCAGCATCAACTATCCCCCCAGTTCATGTGTTTCACTGTCAAAAAACACGTTTTTGTAACAAGACAGCGTGACCAAAAAAGCTGGTTATTCTTTAATTTTATTCTAGTAAAAATAATAACTACTTCTTATGTTACAAGGAATGAAAGATATTCATCTGATGCTTTCATTTATCTGAATGTTTGAAATAAATTTGCCTTCCTGCTTTAAAATCTACACAAGCCAAGGTGAGTCAGTGTCTGCTTTTTGCCTGGAGAAGGTCTCTATAATCTGCCTGTCAAGGTTGGCTTCACAGTGTCCACATCAGGCACTATCAGCTGTTTTCACAGATGTTCCTAAACACGGCCCAGCGCTGATATTCCCAAATTTCAACTTCAGACATGATGGCGTCACTGAGCTGACACTCTCAGCGTCACTGAGATTCTCTCTGCATATATAAGCACAACCCCCAGCATCCTGGGATTCCAATGAAAATGAGACTCTCAGTAATAAGTAATGAGCATGTTATGAATATTCAATAAACTCAGAATTCTTGCTAGACGAATAAGGTAGTGATGTCAATTGTAGATCCTCGTGAAAATACAATAAGTGCAATTATGTGACATCACAGGAATGGCTTGCAAAGCAAGTGGTGATTTGCTGAATCTTTTCCAAACATGTTGGATGACAGAGGGGATAGCAGAGAAGATAGCAGAGGAGACAACAGAGGGAATGGCAGAGAAGATGGCAGAGGAGATGTCAGGGGAGATGGCAGGGGAGAGGGCAGAAGAGATGACAAAGGAGATGGCAGAGAAGATGACAGAGAAGATGGGGGAGATGGCAAGGAAGATGGCAGAGGAGATGGCAGGAGAGATGACAGAGGAGATGGCAGGGGAGATGGCAGAGGAGATGAGGGACATATGGCAAGGAAGATGGCAAAGGAGATGACAGAGGAAATGGCAGGGGAGATGACAGAGGAGATGACAGAGGAGATGAGGGTGAGATGGCAAGGGGAAGATGACAGTGAAGATGACAGAGGAGATGGTAGGGGAAATGGCAAGGAAGATGGCAGAGGAGATTGCAGGGGTGATGACAGGAGAGATGGCAAGGGGAGATGACAGAGGAGATGGCAGGGGAGATGGCAGAGGAGATGGTAGGGGAAATGGCAGAGAAGATTGCAGGGGAGATGACAGGGGAGAAGGCAGAGGAGAACCTATTTTTTGGTTCCAAAACGGAAGAACACGGAAGAAGAATCACTCAGTTTTCCTAGAATCACCAGCCTCACCATTATGCAGCTGTTCTCACTTTTGCCACCCAGTACCCAGGACACCTTATTTCTGTTTCTGCATTACAGACCGTACGTCACACGTCTTTTAAACAGATATGATTTGGGGATAAATAATCAAACAGACCTCAGGGATTCTCTAATCACTTTGCTGATATACTTAGCACTCACCTGAAGAACACCTCCTTCTCAGGATGGACTTTTCCTCCAAGGAGGGGGGGGTGACATCACCATTGCAGAGGCTTGTCCTGGGCCCATGGTGCAGTGCTGTTTGGGATAGGCTAAAGCAGGGGTCTCCAACTCCCATAAAAAGGGGTCCTGGAGAGCTACTATCCAGTAAGTTTTCTATCATACCTGGCTTCTGATGAGCCACACCTGTTCTCAGGTAAATACCAGGAGCAGGTGTGGCTCATCAGAAGCCAAGTAGGATAGAAAACTATCTCTCCAGGACCGGAGTTGGAGACCCCTGGGCTACAGGACCACTGCTGATAAGTATGGGATCAGAGGTTGGAGACAGATGGGTGTGCTGTGTGGTGTGTATTCAGGGCACTGGATATGCGGAGTCAGCTGTTTGGTGTTCCTTGTTGTAAACCTCATCACTATACACTGGCCACTTTATTAGGTATACCTTGCTAGTACTGGGTTGGACCCCCTTTTGCCTTCAAAACTGCCTTAATTCCTTGTGACATAGATACAACAAGGTGCTTGAAACATTCCTCAGAGACTTTGGTCCATCATGACATAATAGCATCCTACAGTTGCTATGGGTTTGTACACTGCACCTTCATGATATAAATCTTCCGTTCCACCGCAACCCATAAGTGCTCTGCTGGATTGAGGTCTGGTGACTGTGGAGGCCATTTGAATACAGTGAACTCAATTTCATATTTAAGAAACCAGTCTGAGATGATATGAGCTTGTGACATGGTGTGTTATCCTACTGGAAGTAGCCATTAGAAGCTGGGTACACTGTGGTCATAAAGCATGGACATGATTAGTAACAATACTCAGGTGGGCTGTGGTATTTAAACCATGCTTAATTGGTACTACGGGGCCCAAAGAATGCCAAGAAAATATTGTCCACACCATTACACCACCACCAGCCTGAATTGATGGTACAAGGCAGGGTGGATCTATGCTTTTGTGTTGTTTATGCCAAAATCTGACCCGATCATCTGAACGTCGCAGCAGAAATCAAGACTCATCTGAGCAGGTAATGTTTGTCCAGTCTTCCATTGTCCAACTTTAGCGAGTTCGTGGCCATTGTAACCTCAGCTACCTGTCCTTAGCTGACAGGAGTGGCACCCAGTGTGGTCGTCTGCTGCTGTAGCCCATCTGTCCCAAGGTTCAATGTGTTGTGTATTCGAGATGCTCTTCTGCATACCTTGATTTGTAACAAGTGGTTATTTGAATTACTGTTGCCTTTCTATCAGCTTGAATCCAGCTTTTCTGAGCTCCTGCCATCAACAAGGCATTTCTGCCATCTTCTCTGCTGCTCACTGGATGTTGTATCTCTTTCCGCCCATTCTCTGTAAACCCTAGAGATGGTTGTACATGAAAATCCCAGTAGATCAGCAGTTTCTGAAATAGTGATACCAGCTTGTCTCGCACCATCAACCATGCCACGCTCAAAGTCACCTAAATCACCTTCCTTCCTCAGCATCAGCAGCGGAGATGGTGGTGGACTTCTGGCATAACAGGGAGCCCCTGAGACCAGTCACCATCCAGGGGGAGGAAGTGGAGGTGATGCAGGGCTACAAGTACCTGGGGGTTCACCTTCAACAGCAGACTGGACTAAGCAGACAACACGGCAGCGCTATACAAGAAAGGCCAGGGCAAACTCCTTTTTTTGAGGAGGCTCAGACCTTTTAACATGTGTGGCAAGCTGCTGTGTATGTTTTATCAGTCCGTACTGGCCAGCGTGCTTTTGAACACTGTGGCCTGCTGGAAAAGTGCCATCAGTTCCCTGTGATACCAAACGGCTAAACAAACTCATGGGGAAGGCCAGCCTCATCACAGCACTGGCCCTGGACCCCTCTGCAGGCAGTAGCAGAGAAGAGGACGCTGGCAAAATTGGACAATATTATGAACAATTCAGGGAACATAATTCTGGAGCATATTTAGCCACTGGCTCATTCAACCACACTGTGCTAAAGAACACTGCTAGGGGTCATTCCAGCCTGCTGCATTAAGAGTTCCCTTCACTGGAGCTAAGGGGCCTAGCCCAACCCCTGAAAAACAACCCCATACCATTATCCCTCCTCCACCAAACTTTACAGTTAGCACAATGCAGTCAAGCAAACCCAGACTCGTCTATCAGACTGCCAGACAGAGAAGTGTGATTTCTCACTCCACAGAACACGTTTCCATTGCTCCAGAGTCCAGTGGCAGTGTGTTTTACACCACTCCATCCAACACTCAGCTTGGTGATGTGAGGCTTGCATGTAGCTCTTCGGCCATGGAAGCCCATTCCAGGGTTAATGCCTGAGGAAGTTTGGAAGTCTGCAGTTATTGAGTCAACAGAGCGCTGGCCACCTGCTGTTATATTACATGGTTTTTACCACTTTGTCTAGCATAGAAGAAACTTCACAGACTCATTGCAAAGGTGGCATCGTATGACAGAACCACATTTTAATTAACTGATCTCTTCAGAACGACCCTTTCTTTCACAGATGTTTGCAAACCTGTTGCTTGGCTAGGTGCTTGATTTTATACACCTGTGGCAATGGGATCTGTGTGTGGGGGGGTCAGAAATACATTACATTGTGGGGACCAAATGTCCCCCATGATGTGAGAAAAACCAGTTATTTTGAGGTTGTGGGGACCACAAAAATGCCAAAAGTCTTTTATTTTGTTTGGTTACTTATGTTTAAGTTTAGGGCTGGGTAGGGGTTACGGTCATAATTGTTTGATTAGGGTTTTTCCCATAGAAATGAATGGAGAGTCCCCATGGTGGCCTAATGATTAAAAGATTGCTGGTTTGAATCCCTTACCAGCAAGGCACCACTGAGGTACCCTGAGCAAGGTACCGCCCCCAAGCACTGCTCCCTGGGTGCTTAATTATACCGCCCCTGCTATGTCATGATGTCACATATGGGTTAAATGCATGTTGTTGTGTGTCATCACTGATTACCTAATTCTAATAAAGATATACATAACATGCTCTTCTTAATTGTAATCAGTTGCTCTCGTACGAATGGTTTGGCTATGGTTGGACAAATTTCCTGAGCGGACAGCTCTGTTTAACTTTGTGATCTAATCCTGTTTACATTGAATAAACCTGCTCCAATCAGGTTTGAGCTTATGGATCGGTTGCTGTGACAAACAGTCCCCCAAGAGTATAGAAAAACTGAGAAACCCGGGATCTTGTCAAATCATCAGCAGTTACATCCGGATAACTCGTTAACCCATGTACGGATGCTGCATTCTATTTATCTTGGAGGTCGGAAGTCGGAGCTGGGAATGACATCACACTCAAGTTAACCATGTCCCAGTAAAACAAGTCAGACCATCTGGAATTCTGAATTCAAGCCAGGGTTTTAGAGACTCTTCTGACTTTCTGAGTCGGAACTCGGACTTCAGGAACCATTTCAGGTAAAATTTCTGATTTGGAATTCAGAAATTCAGACTTACCAGTCTAAATGGAAGGCACTAGAAGATGTGTCTGATGTATGTATGATATCACCACATTGGACTGTTTTTTTTTCTGAATTTCTACTCAAAGCTTCCAGTCATTAAGCCTGCAGTGGTGTCGGGCTCAGGAGGCTAAGCCCCTATGCCTGTAGTAGGAAAGGTGCTGGTTTGTTCCTGCCTTGGCAGAATGACCACGTCCATCAGCAATTAAGGTCCTGGTGTGTCAGTTATTACCGTAAAATAAATACATGCCCTTTCATTGCTTTGTACAGCATGTAAGCATGTTCCTTCTAAAATTTCTAAAAGCACTGGATGGATGACCTGGAAATGTGTAATTTAATAAATGTATTTTTCCCTGACTGCTGTGAGTCTTGTTGTAATATATAGGACTGAAAGTGCATATTCCACTTATATGAAAATTTACAGAATTCCCACCAATTAGGTGATTACTTATATTCCTTTACGCAAGTGTTAATGTCAAAGTTAGAAATAATCTTTTATATAATTTATATTTATTCTATTCTATTTGTTTCTCTTTTGCACTTTGACCAACATTCAAAACTGATGGTGGGCTGTATTCGAGAGGTATTCAAACTGTGGAGCACTCCCCACCAAAACCTTTTCTCCAAAAGGGCTTAGCCTACAGTAGAGGGAAAAGGAATTGACAAAATTACACAAAAACATATTATCGGTGCACCAATGACATTGTGATCGTTACTGAAATGGGACTATCAAATAAACTTTGCAGAACAGAAAGGGCATCATTCCTGGTTTTAATAAATATGAAAGAAATGCTAAAAATAACATCTTAAACCTTGTCTGCTCTTTATTATAATGCCTGGATTTTCTGTCTGCTCTTCCTGTAACACAATTATTGGTGCACCGATAATTATTGATACTGTTTAGGGAGAGAAAGGGAGGGTTTGGTTTGATGCAATGAATTAGTTCCCTGCTAATGCAAATACTTGTCATATAAGAATGAGATTGCATATGGGTATGAATTGATATTGCGATTAAAAAATGGTTAATTGTGCAGCCCTCATCTGAACTTGTACACAATGGAGCTGACATTTCCCATCACTCAAACTAGTTGCCACAGTGGTCTGGGATGCATTTCACCACATATCTTTTGTAGTGTAAACGCTAATGCGTCATGAGATTTCCCTGACAAGGACATCATAGTAACTGTGCACAGGGCCATTTGACCTTCTAGCAGAAGGGACGTAGGCAGTAAGGAAATCTCAACACGAGTGGTCAGCTGGACACACTGGAGAAACTTGACAGACACAGGTGTAAACGGCGATGTGTCTCATCTGTCTGCTTGTGATCTGGTTGCCCAAGATGCATTTTACAACCAAGCGTAAACAGGGCCAAATAGAAACTAGATACGCTTCATCGCCCTTCCTCAGCAGTACAGTGCAGCATCTCATAATTACAAACACCAATACAAGGCAAGGTATTGCTCATTGCTATTTTATTGAGTTTATTAAGTGACTACAGGAAAGAGTAAAACAATGGTTGTCTGGTGAAATTTACGATGGAAGTTAATGTGCAAGACAGGTACAAAACAGCAGGGAGGAGCATCTTGTCATCTTAAGCTAGAAAAAAAAAGCAAAACAGAAAATATGTTACATAACTTAAGTGTCCGTATCCTCCAAGCGACATCTGGACAAAAAAAAAAAACACATCAGCCCGAACAATCGGGCACAGAATGCTGTCAGTGCAGAAAGCCCACATCCAGAGAGCAAATAAACATATTTTGCCGAATGCATGAGTCATTTCAATAAAGGAGATGACAGCTCTTTAAAAATGGAAGTCGCTCTATTTATTATTAGCCACTATTAGTCTAATACAGTCACCGATCCCGATTCGCGAATCTAACATTCACAGTTTCGGTTATTCGCAAGTTGGCCGTCAACAATTGATAATATTTTGGATGATGCATAAGTGAATAATATATAAACAATACTGAAAATGATTTGGATTACATAAAATCACACGATACATAAATCTTAGTGTTATTTAATATGTGTAAGTGTACGTGCATCCTGTATCTGGAATATTAAAGTTATTTTTGGTTTAAAAAATAAATTGAGGAGGAGAAGGAAGAAGAAGAAGAAAACAACAAGAAGCGTAGGATGCTGCCATTTTGACTTGGAAACCGCCTTCACATTCGCAAGGCTTAGGTGGAGCAGATCCATGTCAATGTGAACATTTGACAATAAAACTTGGGCACCACTAACCTCAAACCATAACAATCTGCTGGCTTGAACAATAAGAAATGTTTCCCGTTTGTACACGTGCCTGTCACAAATCTGTGATATACTTACCACCTACAGCTACTGTAGCACCGAGAAGAAAGCACCGAGAAGACATTAACTTAGACATCTAGCTACAATCGAAACACCTAAAGTGCTAGTCATCCAAGTAATCCAACAACAGACAAAAACCATAGAAACTACGTGTAATATGCCCAAATAATGGAGGCAGACTATAACATCTAACATGATAACAGAACAAAACCACTAAAGAGGTATACATTTATGGAATAAATAAAGAATTGGCTGAAAGTGAAGAAATGGCTAAATAAATGCTAAATATATGAAATATAAAATAAATTGATACAATTGGTGAAACAGGAATAAGACAGAGTGAAATTAAATCTGCAAATTGCTGCTCTATCCAGGAAAGTGACCATTTACATAAGTATTTCAGAGATGCTGCGGTTCTGATCACACTCACCTCCACCATTATCCCCCGAAGCATCAACTATAGAGAGGAAAAGCAATGACCAACAATTTAGCAACACATGCTAACTGTAAAGCAGCCGTATGAACGACATCATCCCTTCTCCGCACGCGTACTAGCGGACGTGTCCGCTCGAACATTTATGACACGTTTGACGTCATTATGCGGCTCCGCGGACGAACGCCTGCTGCGCTCCAAACTTGTGTTCGCGCAGTTCGGGACACGCTGCTCACAGTCGATTCGCTAGCCACCCATCCATTTTCTGCTAGCGTCCACTTTAAATACCAACATGGATGCTTTTGACCAGCGCTGGGGTAGTTTGCAAACCCTACAGGCTATTTACAGGGTTATAAAACTGTTACATGTAAATGCGTGTGCATGTGTGTGCAGACTTGTCTCCAATTGAAAATCTCACGCCAGCCAGCTGACCACAGTTGGCAAGCCTAAGAAGCCTGTGAGCTGGCTCTCAATTTGTAACACAGAGAAACGGACACGAACCTCACTGCCGTGGTACGTGTGTCGGGAATATCAGAATAATGATTAAAATCATTATTAAGAAAAATACACATGCAACACATTGTGCGCTTGTGCAAATGTCGCGGCTTGACCGGAAAAGTATGAGCGTTTTCGTGTACGCATACGCAGAGTGGATACGCGAGTGTTGCACTTGTGCAGAGAATACTATGTGTTAAATTGCAATGAAGTACATTAGAAAATATAAAATCCCAATGTATAAATGATAAAACTTAACTGAAAACCGTAAAATGTTGGGGCATGCGCGATAAAGATCAGAGAGCGCTGTGAAATGTGCGGTGTACGCATACGTGAACCCTATTGCGCATGCGGCCGCAGAATGGAAAGTGACAATTTGGGCCTTCAGCTTGCATCTGTGCTGTGTATAAAAGTCTGATTTGCGACACAACAAAATAAGCAATAGATATCACTTGAAATTATGGACCCATCCATCCTGTCATGGCGTAATATGTATCCTCATATTGCAGAGCCTGACCCATATGTCAATACTAGGACTATTGTTAATTTCTGTGGCTGCTCAGCTTGGATGTGCTTTTCAGCAGACATCATTGTAGCTGGTTAATTATGTAAACCAGTTAACACGATGGAATATGACATTTCTGAAGCTCTTTTCAGAAACTATCATTAAATATTTTGCATGTTTACACTAGAAAATACAGCCCTGCTATGCCTGAACGTTTGTATTCAACAAAATATATGTACATTAGACACACTTAATGCTATGATATACATTTGCATCAGGGTCTACAAGTTCAAGTACATTTACTTTAACACTTTAAATATCTTTCCAATCATGTACTTACTTCAGTAGAAAGACCACTGGGCTACTTCAACTTATACTGCACATTTTCCTAGTTTAACAAAGTTGCTTGAGTATTTCCTCCACCACTGGATAACAAGCACATGTTACTGTATATTTGGTTTAAGAGTCTCTGCGACAGTGTGAAAGTTTCTTGTTATTATCAGTATTTAATATCATTGAACTCACCAGAATCATTTGACTCATCGCTGCTTCCAGCTGTACAGGGACACAATGGGTATTAATTTGACAACAGCAATAACAACAACATTAGACACACTGCTGCAGGAATGTAAGCCTGTGACTGTCCCTGTAGCTGGCCTGGTGTGTGACTCTGTGGGTCAGGAATGTAAGCCTGTGACTGTCCCTGTAGCTGGCCTGGTGTGTGACTCTGTGGGTCAGGAATGTAAATGCCTGAGTGTCGCTCTAACTTGCACCTCTTGACAATTTGCACCTATTGGGGCGGCATGGTGGCGCAGTGGTTAGCACTACTGCCTCATAGCAAGAAGGTCCCGGGTCCTTTCTGTGTGGAGTTCGCATGCTCTCCGCGTGGGTTTTTGCCGGGGGCTCTAGTTTCCTCCCAGGGTCCAGAAGCGTGCAGGGTAGGTTGATTGGTGAGTCTAAATTGGCCCTGTGAGTGCCCTGGCGCCTGCCCAAGGTTGGTTCCTGCCTGTGGCCCTTGTTCCTGGCATAGGCTCTGTGACCCCAGTTGGGATTAAGCGGTTATGGTGATGGATGGAAAGCATATGGGCGCTGCCATGGGTGGCTGCCCTTCACGGACAACTTACTCCACAAAGAGCAAGTTGAGAGAGGCATAAAGACAATTTCCCCACGGGGATTAATAAAAGTATCTATTATTATTATTATTATTATTATTATATCAAATTGGGCCCCAAAGACAGACCAGTCCAATCCATAATCCATAACCACACACCGCAACCCCGAAACCCTATGATCCATTCAAAGGTTTAATGAATTTAATTATTTTTATTTTTTAAACTTTTCCTTTGTAGCCTGGTAGCTCTGATGTATGCTTAATGCTTTAAAACAAATGTTGAGTCCTACTAATTTAGTACTTGTCCTGTAAACAAACTGGGTTACTATTATAAACGAAATATACGTTTTTTGTCTATACCATGACAGCTAGTTCTGTGTTAAACCGAAATTATTGTCAACCTTATCTGCTCACCTGGTTCAGTTGGGTACGGGGCATCAGGAACAGATGATGCCAGCAATCCAAAATAATCATCTTTGGATGAGACACCAGGACAGAAGTGATTTAGAATGAGCATGAATTACAGTATATTACCATTGTCCCAATTCAGGTGATTGTGTGAAAGTATCTTCTTATTATCAGTATTTAATATTATTGTACTCACCATAAATAATTACGTCATCGCCATCGTCAACTGTACAGGGACACAATGGGTATTAATTTGACAACAGCAATAACAACAACATCAGACACACTGCTGCAGGAATGCAAGTGTGTGACTGTCCCTCTAACCGGCCTGGTGTGTGACTCTGTGAGTCCCTAAAATAAGTGTGTGACTGTCCCTCTAACCGGCCTGGTGTGTGACTCTGTGGGTCAGGAATGTAAATGCCTGAGTGTCGCTTTAACTTGCACCTCTTGACATTTTGCGGCACAAGAAAGCAAATCAAATTGGGCCCCAAAGGCAGACCAGTCCAATCCATTTTCCATAACCACACACCGCAACCCCGAAACCCTATGATCCAGTCAAAGGTTTAACTAATTATTTTTTTTAACTTTTCCTTTGTAGCCTGGTAGCTCTGATGTATGCTTAATGCTGTAAAACAAATGTTGAGTCCTACTAATTTAGTACTTGTCCTGTAAACAAACTGGGTTGCTATTATAAACGAAATATAAGTTTTTTTGTTTATAGCATCACAGCTAGTTCTGTGTTAAGGTGAAATTATTGTCAACCTTAACTGCTCACCTGGTTCAGTTGGGTACGGGGCATCAGGAACAGATGATGTCAGGTCTGCTAAAGAATCATCTTTGCATGAGACACCAGGACAGAACTGATTTAGACTGAGCATGAATTACATTACCATTCTCCCAATTCAGGTTAATATTAAATTTCAACCACAGCAACAATTATTAAACTCTTTTCATGAGGAGATAATGATAAATTCAATGGTGGAAAGTAATGAAGTGCATTTACTTTGATTCTGTATTTAAGTGTCTATTTCAAATATTAGTACTTAAGTAGATTTAACCATGGATCCTTTTGACTTTTACTCTGCTACATCTTACAGCAAATATTTATTCTATCTACTCTACTACATTTCTACTTAGTATTGTGTCACATTATACAACCACATTGAGTTTTTTTTTATTCAGATGATGACAGGGAAAGGTAGTGATTGGACTGATGATGCCAAGATTTCTGAGGTTGTCTCATCAAATTAAAGCCCTGTTACGTGAAGTCAGAGGTTTAAGAATCTCTGCAATAGTGTGAACGTTTCTTATTATCAGTATTTAATATCATTGAACTCACCAGAA
>JAODJU010000119.1:30815846-30829553 GCA_026776725.1 Gnathonemus echidnorhynchus | reverse complement strand
ACCAAATGATTATCAGTGTAGTCCAACATAATTACACCATTAGCATGGTAGCATTACTACACCAAATGATTATAAGTGTAGTCAGTCCTACATAACCACACCATTAGCATGGTAGCATTACTATACCAAATGATTATAAGTGCAGTCCTACATAATCACACCATTAGCATGGCAGTATTACTGTGCTACTACTTCTTGCAGGACCAATTATGTGTATGTCCATAGCAGTGTATTTCACTGCAGAAATTCAAGTAGCAAAACAAATAAAACTGAACACAAAGACCTGTCACATAATAATCTTAGGCCACTATGGAGGATTTTTATGTTAATTTTAAGTGATTATAGGAGAAATTACTGAAAACTAACCTTTTCAATCAAGGCATTACTATACGACACAGAATGATGATGCAATTCAGAATCTCTGGGGGCTTTACCCATCACGCCTGGCCTTCTGCAGTACTCATGAATATTAATACTTAGGCATGGTAAGTGCAGCAAGCTTTGTATTCAGAAAAGCAGGATCTACTCAGGGCATGCTGGATAGAAAATGAGGAAGAGGGAAGGAGAGGTGGAAAGAGAAATGGGTAGAAGGGAAAAGGGTCTTGAGTGTATCTGTGAAGTCAGGTCACAAGAAAAAAATAGCAGTGCCTCTGAAACAAGTGTGTGAGGCAGCTTGGACAGAGACGGACAGCCACACAACTGCACACACACATACTCACATGCATGCAGACAGTCAATTGATTTTCCATTGACTCAGCCGCTGTTTGTGTGACAGGCTCTGCAGTGTGGCGGGGTGGGCCGCGATAATGTGGTGCCGTGTGCTCCCAGTACGCACAGCTCTAAATTATTCAAGGCATGCAAGTGGGGGGAGGTGTGGTCTTGCATTCTAGCGGTGGACAGCCTTTCGGGGGCGTCAGTGATGCACATGCTGCGTGCAAAAATATCGGAAGGGTTCAGTATGGCTGAGACAGAACAGCGCTTTCTCTGCTCTAGGGTGTGACAAGGCAGAGGCTGAACATCATCCTTGTCTAACTGTACATATTCTATGATGAGGCAGATGCTGAACACCATCAATATATAAGTGTACACACTATGATGAGGCAGATGCTGAACACCATCTCTATATAACTGTACACACTATGATGAGGCAGAGGCTGAACACCATCTCTGTATAACTGTACACACTATGATGAGGCAGATGCTGAACACCATCTCTATATAACTGTACACACTATGATGAGGCAGAGGCTGAACACCATCTCTATATAACTGTACACACTATGATGAGGCAGAGGCTGAACACCATCGCTATCGATCTGTGTGTACTGTATGATAAGTAAGAAGCTGAACACTGTCTCTGTCTTATATGATGGGGCAGAGGCTGAACACCATCCCTGTCTAACTGTACATACTGTATGACGAGTGAGCAGGTGAACACAGTTGCTGTCTAATTGTACATATTGTATGATAGGACAGAGGCTGAACACTATCTATGTCTAACTGTATACATTGTACAATGAGACAAATGGATGGATTTAATTTATTTAAAATAGGGGACTAATCAGGCCGGTAATTTGTAGATAATCATAAACACCAAGGAAGCCTGCTCTGATAAATATGTGCCCACAAACACTAGTTAGGTACAAATCCGCATGCATGCTCTTCTCTCTCACCATACACTTTGCTACACAGCGCTAATGGCGTGGCTAGCCTAATCCTTACCACCATCTGAAACACGGTCACCTCCCTGTTCCTCCATAACAATATCAACATTTCTGCTAGGGCACGGAGATATAACAATACTATCAGTAATTGACAATATCAGATAAGTAGCTCCGTGTCGATATCTGAAAGTCACTATACCAAGGATAATTGCCTTTTGCGGGAAAGTAGGCTTAGGGTTACACACAAAGCAAGACAACAGAAGGGTTTATGATTCGGCTTTCAGTTCGGCCTTCTAGCCTACATCTGGGATGCAGTAAAAAGAAAAAAAAACATAGCACAGCGTTTCACAATTAAGCATTGCTCATTTCCATAAGCTAATATTGTGTTCACCATTCTTGTAAGTTGGAAGGTTAGACATTGTCACATCAGGTGCTCCTCTCTTCCAGTAAGCAACCCCAGAATGTTAGCAGTTGTAGTGCAACTTCTGGGAGTTTTGAGCTTCTGAATTTATGTGGATGGTCAAACAAGACAGCCGCTTACCGTTGTTAATTCCCTTACAAGATAAGGACATTACCGACAGCCTTGATAGCCTAGCTGTGAATTTCATCCCTTCAGCTTCTTTCATTTATGGGAGGGAGCAGTCTTCCACAGGCTAAAGCCGAAATCTTTAACAACAAAATAATGATCTGTTAACAATTATCTGAAGAACTAAGTTAGACTATTAATTACTTTCAAAAGCATGTCTGATGTGATGTATTGATCCACAAAAATATGCAATTTGTTAATCCAAGTTGACCCGTTAATGTATAGCTATTGATAGCTATAACTGTTGATCTAAATCAACTATGTTCCATGCATATTTCTGTGTGTGTGTGTGTACGTGCGCAAGTGTACGTTTGGGGGGTGGGCGATGATGTGATGTTATAATTTATCTCAGTTGATAATGTTTTTTTTGTTAGCTACTACCATTACGTTGTTACTGATAGACTTCAGTCTTTTAAGCGTTCAGGAAGACATTCCATAATGTGGCTGTCACTGTGGTAGTTATTTTGTTCAGCATGAGCTCCAGTTACCTTGTTTTGAAGTCAGTTCTGTGTTGTTTAACAGTGTGATGCGTGCTGGGAATACTAGCTACCTAACCATTCCTAATCAATTAAATGCAACATTCCAAAAGAACTATAGGTAGTAGTGCAATGTCCTGTCTCAGTCCAATTCCCACACGTGCAAGGGAATATTTTTTGTAATTCGCTCACATTGATTTTTATCACATATGTCACAAAAATGTCACACTGTCAAGGCCTGTTTGTTAGCCTGTGTGTGAGTTTTGTACATGTCAGTACAAGTGTGTCTGTTTATGTGTATGTACATGTGTGTCTTCCTGTGTATAGGTCTAAATCAGCCCATCAATATTTTAGATCTTCTTTTTCCACAGAGGAAGAAATCAAATGACCTCCTGCTTGTTTTTGCGTGAGTATTTACTAGTTTATGGGGGTCTGTGGGGCTTTTCTGGCTGTCCTAGTCTGTGTGAGTGTGTACTACTTTGTAAGAGTCTGTGGAGTTTTCTGCTTGTCCTCATCTCTGTGAATGTTTACTAGTTTATGGAGGATTTGTTGACTTTTCTGGTTCTCATCTTGTGTCTGATTACTAGTTTATGAGGGTTTGTGGGCTGTCCTGACCGTCCTCATCCTTGTGTGTGTTTATTAGTATGTGAGGGTTTGTGGACTGTCCTCTTCTATGTGATTACTGAGTAGTATATGGAGCTCTGGACCTTTCGGGGTGTCATGCTCTGTGTCAGTCTATGAGGGTCTGTAGATGTTTATGGCTGTGCTCCTCTGTGTCTGTGTTTAGTGTTTTATGAGAGGCTGTGGACTTCCCTGCAGAAAAAAAACAGTGTGGACCAGCATGATTTCCAAGGTTTCTATGGTTAGTGCTGGTTTGGTGATGATTTATCTGCTGGACCAACATGAAGCTGCTCCACCAGCAATATTTCTTTAATGATGCTGGTCCACCAGTTCCAAAACACAACATATGCTAGTATAACCAGTATGCACTATGCTGGTCATGCTGGTAACCAGCTGTGCTTGTCTATGCTGTTTTAGTTTCAGCAGGGTTTTCTGGCTGTCCACATCTGTGTCAGCATTTACTAATATTTATGGTAGGGCTCAGCGATAAAAGAATAATGATAATTATCGCGATATAATTTCCCTCAATGCTAATCTAACAAATGCACATAAAAGTTAAACATAATTTATGACCTAATTTACTGATGTCATATTCTCTGTGACTGCTCATCTGGACCAGCAATGGAGCACAAGTGCAGACACAGCCGTAAAAAAACACAAATGGGGTATTTATTAAATAAATAAATAAACAAATAAGAGAATGCAATAGGGCAGGTAGGCACACAAGTCAAAATAACAGGGCAACTCATATGCAGGAATGAAAATAATTCCAAAGCAACCCATCCAATAAAGGTAATCCAGTAAAATCCAAAAAAAAGTCAGCAGCAATATTCAGTCCTTGAGAAATGCACACAGTAATAATCCCCAGAGTATTCAGAAACACTAGTAATAATCCCCAGAGTATTCAGAAACACTAGGAAGAACACAAGCGGTTGTGTTTTGTCAGCTCTGACTAAAATAACTTGGCTTGCAGCCAATCACAGTGTTCTGAGAATGGGCAACCTATGCACAACAAACGCAGAGCTTTTAATTAAGGTTAATTGAGTTTGCGGAAGACCCCACATGCTACTGTTCTGGTAATGCACATGTGTCATGGGAGATAAAAGCACTCGCTCAGGGGAAACTTCAGTGTTGGTGAAGAAAGCGCAGCTTTTTAAAAGGGAAAGATTGTGGATAAACCAAGTAAAAAGTACTTTGGCAATTTAAAGAAGCCCAGGACACACTACAGACTGGCACTGTGTTTGTAATCTCTGCTCAAAGCTTGTGCCAACTAAAACTGAAAATACTATGAATGTATTTAATAATTTTATTATTACATAATTATTATTCTCGAAGCCATTCCAGTAGAACATACTTACAGTCACAGATACCAGCAATTAGTGTTGCAACTTTCAGTCACATCTTGGTTCACAATAGGACACGGCACTTTAATTTATCAATACGAGGTGGGTGGAAACTACCAGCGATGACAAACCTGCCCCCTGCAATGACTCCATTCAATTTGTCGTCTTTTTCATGTTCTGTTTAAGGGTAATTCTAAGGGATTTTAGGCATGCCTCAAAATGAAGTTAGAATGAAGTATTATTTGAAAGTATTGATTCATTTGATTCATGAATTATAATATGATAATTATCCATATTGTCAGATATGAAAAATTACCATAATAAAATATTTTGCTATACTGCTCTGCCCTAGTTTGAGAGTCTTTGGGCTATTCTCACTGTCCTCATCCGTGTGAGCATCTAGTTTCATTGTGTTTGCTTCTTTCTCAGGGTCTGCATACTACTGTATCTTATTGTGCGACTTCATTATTGCTGCTGAGTTAATATATTCTAATGAAAATGAGTCTTAGCCCTGTGGTTTGACACTGCTGGTATGTTTCCGCAAAGGTGCTTCTCTTGCTGTTACCTCACTGGTCAATTTGGATCTTCAGCAAAACCTACCATGCAAGCAATTTCCCCAAACTGTTCACCATCTATCTTTTAAGTGCCTAGAGACAGATCACCTTTGGGATGATTTTGGAAGTTCTACTAATGTTATAGAGAAGGAGAGGTTGTGTTAGTTCAATAATAATCTTAATTAAGAGCTTTAAACATGAACTATGGTTTGCCTCACAGGTGTTGATGAGAAATAATCCTTACCGTTGGCCATAAGCTGAGCTGAACCCAACGTGATGGAGTGACAGACAGACATGTAGCTGAGCTGAGCCAGAACCCTGGACAGGTGAGAGACAGACAGGCAGGTAGATGAGCTGAGCCGAACCCAGTATGAGTGAGACACAGACAGGCAGGTAGATGAGCTGAGCCGAACCCAGTATGAGTGAGACACAGACAGGCAGGTAGATGAGCTGAGCTGAACCCAGTATGATGGAGAGACAGACAGGGAAGTAGCTGAGCCCGAGCCGTAACCCAGTATGAGTGAGACACCGACAGGCAGGTAGATGAGCTGAGCTGAACCCAATGCAAGGCAGGCTGCAGACACCTTCTTATAGCCTCTCACTTTGTTCTTTTTTGTTTATAAAATTCTCTCTTTCTGTGTTTTCTTAATTTGCCTCCCTTCTGCTGCACTCTCCATCTGTCCCAGCTCACCCTCTTTCTTCGCTGCTATGTCACCTCCCCTCATGACACGGACCCCTCCACCCTGCTGAGCTTGCACATTGCCGGGGCTCTTTTCCAAACAAGTGCACAGGATTCTGGGAACAGAAGAGAGCCAAGAGGGTGGGGGGGGGGGGGGGGCTGTCACTTCAGTTTAGCCTGTCTCTTCCTTTCTTCTCTCTGTTGCTCTTTTCTCCTGTTCCACACGAATAAAAGGATTTGCCTGACAGAGAAGGGTGTGCAGCTGAAAACCACCCTGGTAAAAATAGCTGTGATAATGACAGATCCTTATTTATAGGTCTGTAGAGCATGGTGGCTCTCGATGTGAGCTCCAAGCAGAGAGAGTGCCAAGGGATGCAGTGAGATGCACACTGTGAAAAACACCATGACCTACAGAGACACACATTGAAATGCAGTGATATATCCAAACAGTGATGCATCCACACACAGATTGCTATATACACGTGCTCGCATTATATATAAACCACGTGAAACAATGTATGTGTGCCTGTCTGTGTATATCTGTTAAAGTGACAGATGAAAAAACAATGCAGATCTGTGTAGGTAATTTATTTTGTTAGCATACTAGGTCCTCGTGCAATCTTCACTGCAGAAATGTGGAACAAGAGCTAAACCCAGAAGGATTCCTAGCTAAAGATTTCTCATCTTTTGTACCTCTCTACTAATTGTAATATGAGTGTTTCTGAATTCAGAGTGTGTACATGTCAGTGTTATCAATAGAATGAGGCTGACCTGTGCTCCTCTGGTATAATTCTGTAGGAACACTCTTACTGGAATGAGGCCGTTCTGACAGGTCCATGACACTGTGCCTCTGTGGTGTAATCCTGTAGGAACACTCTCATTGGAATGAGGCCGTTCTGACAGGTCCATGACACTGTGCCCCTGTGATGTAATCCTGTAGGTACACTCTCATTGGAATGAGGCCGTTCTGACAGGTCCATGACACTGTGCCCCTGTGGTGTAATCCTGTAGGTACACTCTCTTTGGAATGAGGCCGTTCTGACAGGTCCATGACACTGTGCCCCTGTGGTGTAATCCTGTAGGAACACTCTCATTGGAATGAGGCTGTTCTGACAGGTCCATGACACTGTGCTCTTGGGGTGTAATCCTGTAGGAACACTCTTACTGGAAAGAGGTCATTCTGACAGGTCCATGACACTGTGCCCCTGTGATGTGATTCTGTAAGAATACTCACACTGGAATGAGGTCACTCTGACAGGTCCATGACACTGTGCCCCTGTGGTGTAATCCTGTAAGAATACTCATATTGGAATGAGGTCACTCTGACAGGTCCATGACACTGTGCCCCTGTGGTGTAATCCTGTAGGAACACTCTCATTGGAATGAGGCTGTTCTGAGAGGTCCATGACACTGTGCTCTTGGGGTGTAATCCTGTAAGAATGCTCACACTGGAAGGAGGTCACTCTGACAGGTCCATGACACTGTGCCCCTGTGGTGTAATCCCGTAGGAACACTCTCATTGGAATATGGCTGTTCTGAGTATGTTACTTGGTTTGCATATCATCAGTCATCTAGTACTTGAGGATGTGAGGTATAGTTACAGTTTGACCTGTGGATGTCAGGTACAGTTACAGTCTGACCTGTGAGTGTCAGGTATAGTTACTGTGTGACCTGTGGATGTCAGGTCCTGTTACAGTCTAACCTGTGGAGGTGAGGTACAGTTACAGTCTAAACCTGTGAGTCTCACGTACAGTTACAGGCTGACCTGCGAGTGCCAGGTACAGTTACAGCCAGACCATTTGGAGATTGTGTATATGTACTTTTGATGGAATCCTCAATTGACTGCCTCTGTTATTTTATTGTGTGTTAGATGTCCCTTATGCTTAAAACATTACAACATCTCAAACCTGTTAACAAACTGTTTAAAATTGTGAAAAAAATTACTAAAATGTCACTGTAGTCCTCAAAATAATATTCAGACTGTACATTTAAGCGGGTTTTTAATGAATATTTCACACTTTGTTAATGAATAATAAATATTAATAGAAAGGGTATACAGTAACTAACCACAGTCACGAGATGGTTATGCTCTCTAACATTTCAGCTGAAAGAGTCCAGGTTATACCCACTAAAATTTCAGCTGAAAGAGTCCACATTATTGGGTGTTTTTACACCAGCACTTTTTAGTCTGGTTAAAATGGACTTTGGTTCAATTTCCCCCTTAGTGCAATTCTGGGGTGTGAATCAAAGCAACCAAACCGAGAGCCCTTTAGAGGAGGTGGTCTCAGTCAGGTTGCAAACGAACTCTGGAGCAGTGCGTTTGTGGTGTGAAAGTGATCCGACCTTAATCCGACCCAACTTCCAAGTGGTGTGCTCTGTGTTCCTGAAGCCAGGTGTGCTTTGCATTCTGGGATGAGGAAGAGCACACTAACCTGTAGCACCAGCTAGGCAGAGAAGGAGAAATGAACCAAGGTCTTACTTGGTCTAGCAGGGAGATGCATTGCCTTCTTGAAATCTTGGCAGATGACTACATCTGTTAGCACCTAAAAACAACTTATAAAAACTCCAAAGTTTTCACGATGTTCAGTCAACAGGTGAAAGAGAGAGGATTTGATCGGTCAACTGAACAGTGCTGTGTGAAAGTAAAAAAAAAAGAGGCAACAATACAAAAATGTGAGAGATGTTCAACTGCATAGCCCAGGACACTGGACCTTCTTCCTGTATTTACTGCATAGCCCAGGACACAGGACCTTCTTCCTGTATTTACTGTCTTGCTCCCACCACAGACACATCTGACCAATAAGCAGAATGAATGTTCTCATGTGGTTTGTAGTGGGGCATTGCTGCTTTGCATGGATTTTTCTCTTTGTGAAAGTAAACCAAACTGAGGGGAAAATGCTACAAGTTTACAGGCTCATCAACGGCTTCAGACCAGAGAAACTGGGCTATACATGTGAGAGTGCCAATGCTCACTAACATTTCAGCTCAAGGAGTCTAATGTACACTCACTAACATCTCCATTGCCACATCATTCTGTGGAACAGCGCAGCTTGAGCTATGATATCATATTGACCTATCATGAGAAGGTGATATTTTTGGGTCAGAGAACAAGCTCCACTCACCTGCAGTCATTTACTACTTATACATGTAATTATAAATGACAGACATACTCTCTGAGTTTGTTTGCCTATTTTAGAGCCTAAATTGTGGTGTTTGGTAGGTAAGTAGGTATGTACTGTATACTTTATTGGTCCTAAGGAGGGAAATTAGGAGGTGTTTTGCTCTCCCAGTGAATTGTTTCAAGTCCATCATTACATCCTGAGAATCTGTTCACTGTCCTAGAGTGACTGGTTTTTTTACACCCCTCTAGAGTAAAAGAATAGAAAAAATGAAGTCTACAAAGATTTCTGACACATGGAGAATAAGCTGCATCGCATTATGTTCATGTCTGTCTACAATCTCATCCTTATCACAAGCATAACGTTACCAGTATAACCAGCTCTCACTTACTAACATCACAGGCTATGACTCATTAACCCCAGAAGCTATGACTCATGACACTGCATGATCTCTCTGGCCAAACATAGGGAGAGTGTGTTGCCTGGTGAATCTGCATGCATAAGTCTCCATGTCCCAGACTCCTCCACACTGGCAGATGGGACAGTGCCCATATGAAATTTTAGCTAAAATAACAAAAGTCTTCAAGAAAAGGGGAATCAGTCACACCACAGAAATTGTTTGTGATACATAAGTTGTTTGTAATGCCTGCAGTGCAGTGGAATTGAACAGTGTTCCAAATCACCTTCTTCTTTGGAGTGTAATCAGTGTGTTATAAGTCCAGAAAATCAAGCAGATCATCAGATCATGATCACTCACTGAATGATCTCGGCCTGACATGCTGTTAAAGGAGCTGCGTAGCTGGTTCCAGGATCCATATTCACGCACCTCTCACACTGACCTGGGACCTACAGTCTAACATGGTCATTGGCCATATTTCATCCTTGCTCAGGCTGCAGTCTCAGCATTACGAAGGCAGGGCTATAGATGGAGGCCTATGTCAAGCTTCTGTTACAGGAAAAACAGAAGAAGGCCGCGTCAGGACAGCCTGTGCTCTTCTTGGCCAGGACACAGTGACTCAAGCAAAGGTTACTGTGCTGCAGAGTGAGGATCAGGGTTACATTCAGCTGGAACATGATACCACCCAGGACACAGTCATTGTCCTTGCAGTCACCATGGGAACTGTTTCATTGATCAGCATGACTCTCTGCTTCATCTGCTCAGCTGATTTGTACTTCTTTGACACCCCCCCTCAACTCATGTGCAGCGCGAGGAAGCCCCAGTTCCTCAGGATACAACTTCCAGTTTAACTGCGTGTGTACAAACTGATGCACCCTCCGAAGTTACTGTCAGCATTATACTTCCTTCTATGTGGATGCTGTTATACAAGTCAGTCACTGTACTGTCACTGCAGCCTTCTGCATTTGGCTCTGTGAGTTCACCATGCTGCCCAAGTGTGCAGCCATTACAGTATGTTATTATCCATGTTTTACCCACTTATACTGGTCAGGGTCATGGTGGCGGGCGGGGTGGGGGGGATGGAGCTTATTACATATTATTTAACATCAGAAGGAACCAATGAGAGACACGTTTTCATATAAGTGGCTGAGGGGAGGTAGACAAGTTAGGTTATCAGTGATTGGACACCTAAAGACACAGAATTACTTACATACTTAGTGAAAGACACATTCAGTGACTGGATCATCAGAGAAACAAAAGTACATGCTTAGTCACTGCATGTTGAAGGAACTATTTTCATGACTAGGCAAGCTGGAAAGCAGGTCGGATGGGGAGAACAGAGAAACTGTTCTGTGGTCAATGTATTTTGAGGGAAAGTGGCCTTCTCTCAGCACAGATGCATCCTAAATTTCATCTCCTGTTTCTATAGAATACTAATCAATGTTGTTTAAAACAGGTCGTTTTTCTATTTTGCATGTATTAAAAACAGACACACACATGGTCGTGATTAATGAGCTTTATTCCATCTGCCACGATACTGACAGACCTGGGAGCTAGAAAGATTGTAAGAGACATTCACAGTGTGACATGAAAAGCACTGGTGTGTACTGATAAGTACAGCATTGACATTGTAATATACGACACTGTGTAATATACTGACACTGCATAATATACTGACACTGTGTAATATACTGACACTGTGTAATATACTGACACTGTGTAATATACTGACACTGCATAATATACTGACACTGTGTAATATACTGCTCAACCTTGGCAACACCAAAACATATCTTGCAAACCTGTCTCACATATAGTCTTTCTCTCACCCTTCCTCTCTCTCATCTCTCTCCTTCCCCCTCTCTATTTCTCCCCCTCCCCCATTCTGTTTCTCCCTCCCTCTCTTTCCCCTCCCCCTTCCTCTCTCTCCCTTCCTTTCCCTATTTTTCCTTCTCTCTGTCTCTCTCCTTCATCTCTATATATTCCCTCTCTCCATCTTCCCTTCCCCCTTTCCTCTCTGTGTCTCCCTCACACCCTTTCTCTTCCTCCTCCCTTATTCTCTCCCCCCTCCCTGTCTGACTGCAGGCTGATGCTGCCACCAGTTTTCTCCGTGCGGCTCGTTCTGGGAACCTGGACAAGGCCATGGACCACATCAAGAATGGGATTGACATTAACACAGCCAATCAGGTTAGAGGCCCACCCCTGTGCTTGCCCTTCGCAGCCCACCATTGGCCAGGCATATGGCATGCAGCTCCCTACAGTGACTGGCAGACCTGCCTCAAGCCCAGAGAGAATCCCTGGTTACGTAACACACCTGCCAGGGTCTGCTTCAATCTCACTGGCTGAGGGAGTATTTCCTGAGTGTTCTTTAAATAAGATGATGTAAATTATAAATGAGTGTGAACGGAGAGACAGACTTTGGCTTTGTGCCTGTGTTGTGTGTAAATACGAAATAAAGAGACACCCACTTGTCAGTAAGCCCATCTGCATGATTACACCATCTCTATCACTGAGTATTACTCACATTCACCAGGAAGCCCATCTGCACAATTACACCATCTCTATCACTGAGTATTACTCACATTCACCAGGAAGCCCATCTGCACAATTACATCATCTCTACCACTGAGTACCACTCACGTTTACTGGGAAGCCCGTCTGCAACATGATACCATCTCTGCTACTGAGTAACAATCACATTCACCGGAAAACCTCAATGCATGATTACAACATCTCTACCACTGAGTAACACTCGTGGGAGTTTTACTTACACAGAATTGTTCTGAGGGCAGAATGAACAATGATTGGTTTGGAGAGGTAACCAGTGAGATTGTAGAGGAGGTAGGTCCAAGCAACTAGAGGAGGCAGGACCGAGACATGTGATTGGAGGAAGCAGAGCCAGAGAGGATTGTGGAGAGAGGGAGGAAGAGAGATGGAGCAAGTGGGAGAGAGACACAGGGGAAAGAGACAGAGCTAGCAATGTCAGAGCCGCAGCAGAAACTGGTTTTTACTCACACATATTGTATGAGGAGGCTGAGGAAGCAGACCCCCCTGGCACTGACTGCTTTCCATCTACCTCACCAGCTCACTAAACCAACATGTCAGAAGGTTACAGCTTGTCTGCATTCACACCGTGTTCCTGGAAGCAATCTCTGGCGCTCAGAAGCAGCAGAAATGGCTCCATAACTGGATTTATGAGCAATGAAGTCTCCTTTCATGCACTTAGCAGAGATGTGCAGATGCGGGGATGGGGCTGGGATGAGCCATAATGATCATTATAATCTCCATAATGTTTTGCTAAAGATCTCACTAACACAAAATAGGAGAAAGGTGCTGTAATCGATCCCTGCTTCTTTGAAGATGGTACTCACACTTCCTTTTTTAGTTTTCAGGAGAGAGAAGCAATATTTCTGTGCATTGTGATTGCAGATATTGGTCAACAAGGTTTTTTTTTAATGTCTGTTGCTGATACTGAGTGTTGTAACTACTTGTTAAGAGTTATGAATAATTGCAGTACAAATTGCTAACCGGGGAAGTATGTGTATGTTTGTGTGGGTGGGGTTGTTCCTTACTGCTCCCTATGTGTATGTTTGTGTGGAGGGGGTTGTTCCTTACTGCTCCCTATGAGTGTGTTTGTGTGGGTGGGGGTGTTCCTTACCGCTCCCTATGAGTGTCTTTGTGTGGGTGGGGGTGTTCCTTACTGCTCCCTATGTGTATGTTTGTGTGGAAGGGGGTGTTCCTTACTGCTCCCTATGAGTGTCTTTGCATTTACACAACCATGTGTTTCTCTGCCTCTTTGTATGTCTGTCACTCTCCCCGTTTTCCTGCACTGATGCATTTTCCCTTAAGCTGCAGGACATTCGTTTCTCCTTCTCTGCCTCCCCCCCCCTCGCCCCCCGCCCCAGTCTAATGGGACTACCTCTCTGCCTCCGCTGTTGGTGTTGAATGCAGATTCCTCTGGCATGTCCATATTACTGGAATATTTGCTGTGACTCACCTGAGACAGCCCATAATACTAAGGAGACACTGCAGCTCTGACCGCACACACAGACGGGGTGCTTCCCAGTTGCTCCAAGATCCTTCACTATCCACAGTCAGCACTGCAGAAAGGAGAAGCTTCCGGAACGGTGGAGCGGACAAAACGACCTTCAGCCTGGAGTTGCACAGTGCTCATAGCTGAGGAGTGATCAGACTGAGGATACATTATCTGCATGTATTTCAGTAGCTCTACAGAAAGAAAGTTCTTACCTGATACACTCCAACAGGGG
>JAODJU010000119.1:30787311-30804817 GCA_026776725.1 Gnathonemus echidnorhynchus | reverse complement strand
GCCCTGTCTCTGCCCCGCCTCTGCTCTGTCTTTACCCCGCCCCTGCCCTGTCTTTGCCCCGCCCCTGCCCTGTCTTTGCCCCGCCCCTGCCCTGTCTTTGCCCCTCCCCTGCCTTGTTTTGTCCCACCCGTACCCTTTCCATACTTTCCCCAAATTGTGCCCTGTCCATATCTTTTGACTTTGATCTAGTCTGGGTTGACCCCATTGCACGTGGCTGCCTTCATGGGACACCTTAACATCGTGAAGAACCTTCTACAGAGGGGTGCATCCCCCAATGCCTCCAATGTGGTGAGACTCATTTTCCTGTTCCGGATAGTGCAGTCTTCATTCATCTGCTCCCCACTCTCCAGCTCCTCATTCATCTGCCCCCCACTCTCCAGCTCCTCATTCATCTGCTCCCCACTCTCCAGCTCCTCATTCATCTGCTCCCCACTCTCCAGCTCCTCCTTTTCTGACCCTCACTATTCAGCTCCTCATTTTCTGCTCCTCACTCTCCGGCTCCTCATTTTCCACTCTTTATTTTTCAGCTTTTTGATTCCTAGCCTCTTTGAAATGCTCCTCACTTGGGATGAACCGATCTGATACTGATATTGGATCTTGGCCCGATACTGACTCAGATTTCTGGATCAGGTATTGGTGACAGTGGGACTGATAGATGGGACTGATCTATTCAATTAAATTCTATGTCTGTCATTGCATATGTCCAAGTACTGCTTGATGTGTCAGCAGTGCACCAGTAAGCCGGTTGGTTTTGCTCGAAGGAGAGCTAACATACCATGGAAGGAGCTGAAAAGTCAGCACTTCGGAGTTATTTTACTCTTGCGGTTCTATGGCTCTGTTCTATTATTGCAAAGCCAGGGGTTCAAGGGCTGAGGGCAGCACTGAAAATTTTAACACAACCAATTTGATCAAGCACCTCCAGAAGCATGGAAATGTTTCCCTGAGACCTGAACTCTACAAAGACGTTGGTGAATATTTATCAGAAGAGTTAAAAGATGTAGCAGAGATGAGCTTCTCCACAGACACGGTCAATTTCAGGTTTAATAGTGCGTAGGCTGGCAGGCTACTTGTTTACACTAATTGTGTGAATTATTTAATTTATCAAGTTTGTTTGCAGCAGTTTACAACTTTAATCCAGATTTAACATTTACATGTTGTTGTATTGTTTTATATTAGAATTTTAATTTCTGAGCAATTTGTTGCTGTAATAAAAGGCTTATACTGGAATTCCTGTTAATTTTAAAGATTTTTTTACCAAGTTGCTGGTGCATGATTATTTATTTTAACAATAAATAACAATTCAGTAAACATTGTTACGTTTTGTTTTACAGAGTTAGGAAAGCAATGTGAAACTCAAGCGTGATGTTTACTTACACATAAAAGAATGATCCCAGTCTGTTTCACACAGTGAGCCATACAGCTTATTGATTAAATACTGGTATCGGATTGGTGCTTGGTATCAGCTTATAACCAAAGCCCAGGTATCAGTATCAGGACTGAAAAAGTCAGATCGATGCATCCCCACTCTTCACCCCATATCACCTTATCATTTTGCTGTTTGGTTCATCTATATTATTGTTATCTGTTCCTCGAAATTGCCATTATCCTGGAAAGCAGGTTTCTTGCACTCTTTTGCACCTCTGAATGTGTCTCTGCTCTGTATATTTATTAAGATGACTGTATGAATATTCTCTGCTGTTGTTTACTTCAATGATTAATCTGCACTGGAGGTGTCCAATCACACTGTGTGTGCTTCCTGCATTTGAGACTCTTTATTTGTGTCCCAGCTGATTCATTAAAAACATTGTTTACAAAAAACACCCACTACATGAACTGCTGTTTGTAAAACACAGTAGGTCAGAAAGCCTGCCAATGGCATTTACCTTACAAACAATAAAAATGAATGGGATGTGACACAATAGTGACGTCACAAAAACGTGGTGGCCTAAGTCTAGACTATTATGCACAATCATGGATAGTGTGCCAGAACATTATGGGTTGGATGAAGTGCCAGATCATTACTGTATGGCTAGTTGTATGTAATAAGTACGAGATCATCAAATATGTAGTTTATTGTATAGAGACATATAAACATTTGATTCTCTTTCTGTTGATGAATGAGTAGTGGGTCACTATTGTGAGTATTGCAAGTAGCGGGTAATATGTACTCTCCCACCTCTACCTGTGATTGCGGGGGGCAGAAAGTGGAGACGCCCTTGCACATGGCTGCACGGGCGGGACATTGTGAGGTGGCCCAGTTCCTGCTGCAGAACATGGCACAGGTGGATGCGAAGGCCAAGGTACAGCTGCATGGTTTCTACTGCAGTCCAACAGCATGATTAATAGAACAGTACATCTGTATGATCTCTCTGACAGTGCAGCTACATGGAGTTCCCCATGATAGAGAGACAAACAGCTGGACAAACAGGCAGGTAGACTGACTGACTGACTGACAGGCAGACAGATAGACAAATAAAGAGACAGAGAGAGAGTGAGACAGACTGACACTCTTGACCCCATGTGGAAAATTCTGGTTAAAATGCTGCTGTAAGGTTTCTGCTGCTGAACACCTGCCTAGTTTATGCCACACTCAGACTCTATTCTTGTACATTTTTCTTTTTGTCCTTCTGTTCTCTGTCCTTCCTTATCTTTTCCCTGTGTTTGACCATTTCATGCATCTTTTTCTTCATATTTCCCCTTTGGTCCTTCTCCACATCTCTCCTACTTGGCCGCAGGATGACCAGACACCCCTGCACTGTGCTGCACGGATGGGCCACAAGGAGCTGGTACGGCTTCTGCTGGAGAACAAGGCCGACCTCAACGCTGTGACCACGTCAGGCCACACGCCCCTGCACATCGCCGCCCGCGAGGGTCACTCCCCCACTGCCCGCATCCTGCTCGATGGGGATGCCCAGCAGACCAGGATGACCAAAGTAGGGCTGCTCTTTTCCATCTTCCCGTCACACTGCATGCCAGACATTTTTTCTAGCACTTCACATTTATCCATATAGATGAAACTTTGAGGAGAATGAGGACTGAGGAAGATAGTACTGAATAGTTAAACCACTGATACTTTCTTTCCTACTTTCTTTCCAACTCATTTTCAAGTTTTCCTTAGATCAGTTTGCAAATTGCTTCCTCTTCTGTGTCCTCCTGGTGTACTCCACTTCATATGTCCTTTATGAGGACACATTGGTTCATTGTACACATTCACATCTCTGTGCTGTATGAGGACACGACACTTCATCTTACACATTCACATCTCTGTGCTGTATGAGGACCCATTGGTTCATCTTACACATTCACATCTCTGTGATATATGAGGACCTATTGGTTCATCTTACATATTCACGTCTCTGTGATATATGAGGACCTATTGGTTCATCTTACACATTCACATCTCTGTGCTGTATGAGGACCCATTGGTTCATCTTACACATTCACATCTTTGTCTTTCTTACAGAAAGGCTTCACTCCCCTTCATGTGGCATGTAAATATGGCAAACTGGATGTGGCAGAGCTTCTGCTGGAGAGAGGCGCCAATCCCAACACTTCTGGCAAGGTATGCTGGGAAACATAGCTGATGGCAGGCTTTGTGTACTAGGACAGAAAGAGTTAGGCCCCTGAGTGTGTTCTGAGCACTGCGTTTCATCCGCAGAATGGGCTGACCCCGTTACACGTGGCTGTGCATCACAACAACCTGGATGTGGTCAAGCTGCTGGTCAGCAAAGGCAGCTCTCCATACAACACTGCTAGAGTGAGTAACACTCACACACATGGGCAGCACATGTACACACAGGTTTGTAATTATATCTTTGTGGGGACTCTCCATTCATTTCTATGGGGAAAACTCTAATCCCAACCTGACGATGTTAGGGCTGTCATTGGGATTTGGGCTGTTCCCGTAGAAATTAATGGAGAGTCCCCACAAAGATATGAATACATATGTGTGTGTGTGTGTGTGTGTGTGTGTAAATGTCCTCCACAATGTAATAAAAACCTGTTATTTTGACGTTGTGGGGACCATTTTTCAGGTCCCCACAAAGATCTGTAAATGCAATCAAAAAACTAAAGAAGTCTCATTTTGTTAGGTTACTTTTGGTTAAGGTTAGGGCTGGGTAGTCTTTTGATTGCAGCTACAGTTTTTTCAAAATTGAAGAAAACTGAAGAAAAACAATCACATTTTATGACATTTAGTCCGCACAATGTAATATATATATATACGTAACACACACACACACACAGGTAGAACATGCATCTGCATGCACATGCTGAGAGGGCCTTTCCCCGCCCACAGAATGGCTACACACCCTTGCACATCGCTGCCAAGCAGAACCAACTGGAGGTGGCCGGCACACTGCTGCAGCACGGCGCACCGCCCAACGCCGAGTCCCTGCAGGGCATCACGCCCCTGCACCTGGCGGCACAAGAGGGCCGCCTTGATGTGGTGTCCCTGCTCATCTCCAAGCAGGCCAACGTCAACCTGGGAAACAAGGTGGGGCCAGAAGCCGGGCGGCACCCTGAGAAAGCGCACTGCACCCTGCAGCGTCACCATGCCACAACCTTACCGTGCTTTTTATTCCTCTTGAGAGAGGAAGGCAGTTTACATTAGTGCTGAGGCAGGCTATGTATGACTTATCTATCTCCCCCCAGAATGGACTGACCCCTTTGCACCTAGTGGCCCAGGAAGGTCACATGGGCATAGCAGACATGCTGGTCAAGCAGGGTGCCTCTGTGTTCACAGCATCACGGGTAAGACAGGCTATGTGCTAATGTAACTGTACCCTACTACACACTGATCAGTCTGACAATGCTAGGCTAACCCTACCCTACTAAACACTGATCAGTCTGACAATGCTAGGCTAACTCTACCCTACTAAACACTGATCAGTCTGACAATGCTAGGCTAACTCTACCCTACTACCAGAGGTGGAAATTTCAGGTCCAGAAAGTACAAATCCAGACCAGGATTTTGTTTCAACCCACCAGTGGAGTACTCAGTGACTGTGACTCTTTATGCTCAACTAGTTGGTTGAAGCTAAATCACGGTCTGGATTTGTACTTTCAGGACCTGAAATTTCCACCTCTGCCTACTACACACTGATCAGTCTGTCAATGCTAGGCTAACTCTACCCTACTAAACACTGATCAGTCTGTCAATGCTAGGCTAACTCTACCTTACTAAACACTGATCACTCTGACAATGCTAGGCTAACTGACCCTACTAAACACTGATCAGTGGGTCAATGCTAGGCTAACTGTACCCTACAAAACACTGATCAGGCTGTCAATTATAGGCTAACTGTACCCTACTAAACACTGATCAGTCTGTCAATGATAAGCTAACTGTACCCTACTAAACACTGATCAGTCTGTCAATGCTAGGTTAACTGTACCCTACTCAACACTGATCAGTCTGTCAATGCCAGGCTAACCCTACCCTACTAAACACTGATCAGTCTGTCAATGCTAGGTTAACTGTACCCTACTACACACTGATCAGTCTGTCAATGCTAGGCTAACGCTACCTTACTACACACAACTAAACAGATTAACCTGAGATTAATTTCATCTTATTGCATCAGCATTTGAACATTTTAGGAATGACTGGTATTTGGTTTTTAGGAACATGACTGCTTATTGAATTCAGGTTTGGGGTGAGTCTATGATAATATAATTGAGCTTGCAGCTGCTTTGTGTCTCAGATGGGATACACCCCCCTACATGTGGCTTGTCATTACGGCAACATCAAGATGGTGAAATTTCTCCTACAGCAACAGGCTAATGTGAACAGCAAGACTCGGGTAAGCAATGTGCAACGTGGCGTCTGTGCACCAGGGCAGGAGCTGTAGTGAAATTATACTGTATGTCCTTTCTATAGATAGAAGTTTTGTTGTCAGTTAATTTTTTACTTAAGAAACTTTTTGTTTTCCCTCACTCCCAATCTACTCTCTCTCCCTCTCTTTCTGTCCTCTGCTCATACTTTTCCTCCCTATTCTGGTTCTCCTGCCTTGTTCTGTCTCTTTGTCCTTCTTTCCATCTCACTGTCCTCCTTCCTATCCGCCTCTCTGTTTTTGTCCTCCCCGTCCTTCCTGTCCTTTTCTCTCATTGTCCCTCTTCTTTCAATCCATCTCTCTTTTTGTCCTCCTTTTCTCCATGTCCTCCTCTCTCTCTGTCCTCCCCCTTTTCTGTCCCTTTCTCTATCTTTGTTCCCCCTTCTCCTTGTCCTCCTCTCTCTCTTTGTCCCCCTTTCTCCTTGTCCTTCTCTCTCTCCTTGTCCCTGCCCTTCTCCCTGTCTTCCTGTCTCTTTCTGTCCCCACTTCTCTTTGTCCTCCTCTCTCTCTTTCTCCTCCCCTTTCTCCCTGCCCCCTTTCTCCTCCCTTCTTCTTCCTGTTCTCTCCTCTCTCTTTCTCCACTACCCCCTTCCCTCTCCCTGTCCTTCTCTACATTAGGCGGGCTACACACCTCTCCACCAGGCTGCTCAGCAGGGGCACACAGACATCGTCACCCTGCTCCTGAAGCATGGAGCAATGCCCGATGAAACCACTGCTGTGGGTCCTCCTTCATTGCCCATCATCAGCTTCCTCCTTTCACTTTTTCTCTGTTGTTTTTTTGAGGGGGGAGGGAGCTTGATATTCTGCAGTGCCCTTTACACAGATCATATAGTGCCTGTCTGTGAGATGCCCTTTATCTGATTTACTCGGTGCAATGAAATAGAGAGGGCAGCAAAGCAGTACTGGGAGGGGATTTAACTGGTACAATGGTATAGTAGAGCCAGGCTGTTGTACCCTTAAACCTACAAACTGGCCTGTTTTCCGTGGTAGAGCCCCTCCCAGTGGCATAGTTAAGGAGTTGTGGTTTCTCTTCTTTCTGTAAAAACACAACAGATAAACACATGAGTGAAAACACAGTGAAGTGGACTGAGGAGAAGTTCTCCTTATGTTTTCTACAGTTGGTGTTATCACTAACACTACCCCTGTCTGCCCTTTTGGCTCCATATACCTCTTCACCATCCGCTCCTGTGGCTGGTATCTGTTTTGCGTTCTGTGTGGCCTCTGGCTGCTGCCATCCTGCGTTTCCTGCTCGTTGGCCTCAGAGAGCGGCTCCTATCTCATGTGTCCTTGCCCTCTTTCTCTTATCTCTGTTAGAACGGTAGCACCGCCTTGGGAATCGCCAGGCGCTTGGGCTACATCTCCGTCATTGACGTTCTGAAGCTAGTCACCGAGGAGACTGTCGCCGTGGTGAGTAGCCCTTCATGCACTTATTATGACCTCACTGTGGTTCTGCAGTCCTTAGCTGAAGTTAGACCAGCAGTTGTCCTGTTTCCCATGGTTAAACTCATTTATGAAAGGGTATAAAGCTGTCAGTTAGTCTTTGAGTACTGAGGAATAACAAACTCTTATCATTAGCCAATGACAGCTGGTACCTTACATTTAATTATTTGATAAACAATTATCTCCAAAGCCAATCACAAGTATAGTAAAAAAGAAGAAAAGACCATCAACACAAATACATGATCAGCTGGCAGGAAACTGTGTGCAGAAATGGTTTTTAATAATGAAAGATTAACAATCTCTAAAGACAGACATGAAGACACTGGGTCACCTTATGTCCCCAGGGTCCTAGGTTCCCTGTTTTAGGGGCCATCCCTCATTCCTGTGTTCCCTCTATAGTATATAACATGATGTAAAATAGGGCCCTCGTTCATTAATGTGTTCCCTTCTATATATTTAGGCAAGTAAGGGATAAAATATAAACTGAGATTAAATTTCCGTTCCATTCCATTCTTTGAAAGCACAAGTATAGATCCAAAGGTCCATCAAGATGCATTACAGTAGCAGTCAGACACGCTTGAAATGCATTCCGGTTACATTCAGGGCTTCAGTAAAAAGTGGTCAGGAAGAGCTTCCTGGGGGGGGAGGGGTGTCCTACCATACAGTGGCTGCAAAACAGACAAGGTGACATTTACTGTCTGTCGACACCTCTGTCTCTCATACTCAGCAATCAGTACTGTGTACTATTCCTCACATTGTCTTACACATTTGAATGTCTGTACTGCACACTTCTGTCCCATGGACTGTGTTTCCACTACTGCGCACCTGAAACTGGACTGTCAGTACTGCACATCCCTGTCATTCCTACTATTGGTCTATCCTAGGCTGTCAGTGCTGCACATCCCTGTCTTTCTTACTATGGGTCTATCCTAGGCTGCCAGTGCTGCACATCCCTGTCTTTCCTACTATGGGTCTATCCTAGGCTGCCAGTGCTGCACATCCCTGTCTTTACTACTTTGGGTCTATCCTAGGCTGCCAGTGCTGCACATCCCTGTCTTTCCTACTATGGGTCTATCCTAGGCTGTCAGTGCCACACATTCCTCTCTTTCTTACTATGGGTCTAAACTAGCTGTCAGTACTGCACATCCCTGTCTTTCCTACTATGGGTCTATCCTAGGCTGCCAGTGCTGCACATCCTTGTCTTTCCTACTGTGTGTCTATCCTAGGCTGTCAGTGCTGCACACCCTGTCTTTCCTACTGTGGGTCTATCCTAGGCCGCCAGTGCTGCACATCCCTGTCTTTCCTACTGTGTGTCTATCCTAGGCTGTCAGTGCTGCACGTCCCTGCACGTTACACTGCAGGAACATACAAGGCTGTCAGTACTGCGCTCCTCTATCCCTCAGACTGGGCGTTAGCCTCTTCATCTCCAAGGAGGACGGAGGTGCTGCCTGTGGATACTCATCTACTGTCCCTCTTTCTTGCTCATTCTCTCAGATTCCTACAGAGAAACACAGAATGAGTTTCCCAGAGACAGTAGATGAGATCCTGGATGTGTCAGAGGATGAAGGTAGGGGGTCATGGCTGCTTCTGCACACACCGGCTCTCACTGCAATGGCTCCCCATCCTTATGTGTCCATTTGATCTGGCTGCATCCTGTCTGTCACTGCCATGTACGTTCGGTAGCTGGATGCAGGAATAGGAGGCATTCTCTACCCCACTAACTGCCAGTCGAAATACCAGTCCGCTTCTCTCTCAGCCCCTCCATTTGCTCTGATAATAACCCCAGTGTCACTAGTCTGCTGCCTTACTACTCGCCCCCCCAGCCAGTTACCCTCTGAGGAGCTGCCTGTGTTTGCTCTGTACAGGTGATGAACTTCCTTGTCTGGAAGGAGCTCGGTGTTTGAAGCTGGATGACCTCAAAGACCAGGACGAAGACTTCCTCTCACCAAAAAAGTCCCTCAAGGACTTCGAGAGTGGGCAGGGGACAACGTAAGAGTAGAAAACACATGGCAAAGCGGTCTCTCTCTCACACACACGTGCACACACACCTCACCCAGCCCTAACCTTAACCATAAGCAACCAAACAAAATACATGATTTTTGACATGATTTTTATAAAATTGAGTTTTCCTTTCTGGGGATTGAAAAAATGGTTCCCACAACAGGTTTTCAATCAGAATGTGGGGAAATCTGGTCCCTACAATGTAATAATTACAAAAACGCACAAACACACTCACACACACATAGACACACTGTACAACTATAATCTCAAAATCCGACACAAAGTCAAAAAGAGACGAATGAATTTGGGTACTTTTTAAGGTATATTTAGACTTTTTGAAGATTAGATAGCTATTTCTTGGGGAACATCTATTTTTATCTCTTTTCAAGTTTTTTCAGTATGATTTTCTAACAAAATATGTTCCAATAAAAAAATCCATTTCTCCTCTCACCTGTCCTCATACACAGTTGAGATGTATACATATTATGAATTTCATACTTGATGTATTTTTGTTAGGTGCCTAATGATGCGTGGTTGTTTCTGTGGGCAAGGGGGTAGATCTTTTTTGTCCTTGCTCGTGACAGGCCATACTCCCCAGCTATACCCAGGATTCCCTGCGTGTCCCCAGAGACTGTCATGCTGGATCAGGTAAAGTCCTTTTAAAGCTGACTTCAAAACGAGTGTGATCTTTGCTGTGACCTCCATGATGTGCTCACTGCACAATCTGCAGAAACTGTCTCTGGCTCTTTCCGGAAAACTAGTTTCTAGTTTAGTTCTTTGTAGTAATTAATTGGCTCTGGTACCCTGCAGGGGGCGCTGGTACTCAGTTACCAGACTATCACAGCTTAGAGGTCACGCTGTTCACTTTCCAAAGGATCACATCATCTTCAATGGTGCCTCACTGTCAGTCGCATATATGCATAAACTGAATGTCTTATATTTTATTTAATTTTGTGAAGCCATACACTATGAAGTTGCGTTGTCGTTCATACTGAATGCTGATATTATGAGTGTCCCCCACAGCACATCCCTGCTCCTCTGCCCAAGGAGTATGATGACGACTCCCTGATCCCCAGCAGCCCGGCCACAGAGACCTCCGACAACGTCAGCCCCGTGGCCAGCCCTGTTCACACCGGGTCAGAACCATTGGGGGCTGGGCTCCCCATGTGCTCATTAGGAACAGTGCTCTGAGGTGCACTGATGGACTCGCATAGAGACAGTGCCCCTAATCTCTGGTGTTTTTGCTCCCTCAGCCCCAGTATGAAATTATTAGATGGATGGAAGGATGGATGGAGGGATGAAAGACTAGATAGACATTTGCATGCTCTTTTAAAAATCAGTATGAATTACAAATCTGTGCAAAATAGCCAGACGGGATGATAGGTGAAGGAGAAGTGTCACAGTATGTGAAAGGTCTCAGTGTGTCCGTGCCGGGTTCGAGACTGACTGTGTCCATTTGATCGGCAGGTTCCTCGTCAGCTTCATGGTGGACGCCCGCGGGGGCTCCATGCGCGGCAGCCGCCATAATGGGCTGCGTGTGATCATCCCACCACGCACATGTGCTGCCCCCACGCGCATCACCTGCCGCCTGGTCAAGCCCCAGAAGTTGAAAACACCGCCCCCGCTGGTGGAAGGGGAAGGATTGGCCAGTCGCATTATCTCGCTGGGCCCGTCCAGCATGCAGTTCCTGGGGTGAGGCTGTGTGTGTGTGTGTGTGTGTGTGTGTCTGTGTCTGTGTGCATGTCTCACATGTTTGCTCCCCCCCCCTGCCAATTCAGGCCTGTGATCGTGGAGATCCCTCACTTTGCGGCTTTGGGTCGGGGCGACCGGGAGCTCGTCATCCTGCGCAGCGAAAACGGTTCTGTCTGGAAGGAACACCGCAATCGCTATGGAGATGATGTGCTAGAAACCATCCTAAATGGCATGGATGAAGGTGAGGAGTAGCCAGCAACAGCTGCAGTTGGTGGGGGGGCAGTGACCGCACATGGGCGTAGTTCACACATCTGTGGTTCTTCCGCCAGACCTGGAGAGCCAAGAGGAACTGGAGAAGAAGCGAATCCGTCGGATCATCTCCACGGACTTCCCTCTTTACTTTGCTGTGGTGTCACGTGTACAGCAGGAGAGTGACCTCATTGGACCAGAGGGAGGTCAGCTGACAAGCAAGCTGATGCCAATGGTCCAGGCCACATTCCCAGATTCTGCTGTTACCAAGAAAGTCCGTCTGGGGCTGCAGGTGAGAAGCGAGGATGAGGAAGGTGAAATAGAAAAGTGTTTACCTCCCCACCCTTTAGGGTATGCGAGATGACAGAGCTGTGTGTGTGTCTGCGTGCATGTGTGTGTGTGGGAGAGCAGTGTGTGTGTGTGTGTGTGGAAGAGAGCTGTGTGTGTGTGGGAGAGCTGTGTGTGTGTGTGTGTGGGAGAGCTGTGTGTGTGTGTGTGTCTGTGTGTGTGTGGGAGAGAGAGAGAGCTGTGTGTGTGTCTGTCTGTGTATGTGTGCAGAAGGACTGTGTGTGAGTGTTTCCCCTCCGATTTGATCTTCTTGTGCCGTCCTGGGTAACAGTAATGGTTCCATTTTAACAGTAACATGAGTCCAGTTCAGGAAGATGCTGTTGGCTACTTTTCTGTTGTTTTTAGTGCTGTCATCTCACCCTTCTGTTCTGTATTTTTTCACTTAAAAATATTGCTGTCATTGTCTGTGTTTTTTACTGTATTATTTTTCTTTCCTTAGGAGAACAATGTCTAACACTGGATGGCACTGCATGTGGGGAAATTTTTCACATTGTAAAAACAATTTTAAACATTTAAAACAATTTAGATGTTCATTAAAAACACTTTAAAACTTCATATGACTCATGGATCTGTGTGTCTGTGTGCGTGTTTCATTCTGTGAGTATGTGAATGTGTTTCATTCTGCGAGCGAGTGTGTTTCAGTGTTTGAATGTGTGTGTGTTTGAATCTCTGTGTGATTGACAATGACTGTATTTATTTTCTTGACTCTATGTGTATTCGCCCATATCAGAGTCTGTGTGTGTTTCACTCAGTGTGTGATTTGACCATGTCTGTGTGTGTGCGCGTTTCTCTCTGTGTGTGATTGACCATGTCTGTATGTGTGCGTTTCTCTCTGTGTGTGATTCACCATGTCTAGCTCTGTGTCTTTGACTCAGTGTTGTTTGACCATGTCTGGATGTGTGGATTATGTTTATATTACATAGCGGGGACCAAATGTTCCCCACAATGTGATAAAATCCTGTTATTTTGACATTGTGATGACCATTTTCAGGTCCCCAGAAAGATCTGTGAATGCAGTCAAAAAACTAAAAATGCTAAAAGTCTCGTGTTTAGTTTTGTTACTTATGGTTAAGGTTAGGGCTGGGTAGGGGTTAAGGTCGTCATGTTGGGATTAGAGCTTTCCCCATAGAAATGAATGGAGAGTCCCCACAAAGATATAATTACAAACCTTTGTGTATGTTTCTGTTTCACTCAGTGTGCGATTGACCATGTCTGGATGTGTGTGTGTTTCACTCAGTGTGCGATTGCCCACGTCTGGATCTGTGTGTGTTTCACTCAGTGTGCGATTGATCATGTCTGGATGTGTGTGTGTTTCACTCACTGTGCGATTGACCATGTCTGGATGTGTGTGTGTTTCATTCAGTGTGCGATTGACCATGTCTGGATGTGTGTGTGTTTCACTCAGTGTGCGATTGACCATGTCTGGATGTGTGTGTGTTTCACTCACTGTGTGATTGACCATGTCTGGATGTGTATGTGTGTGTTTCACTCAGTGTGCGATTGACCATGGCTCTCACTGTGCTCCCTCCAGGCTCAGCCAGTCCCAGATGAGCTGGTCACCAAACTGCTGGGTAACCAAGCGACCTTCAGCCCTGTCGTGACAGTGGAGCCACGCAGACGTAAATTTCATCGTCCCATCGCCCTTCGCATCCCACTGCCCCCCTCCTGGCGGGAGAGTCCACGTGACATGGGGGAGGGGGACACCAACAGCCTGCGTCTGCTCTGCAGTGTCATTGGTACGGAGGGATTTGCCAAAACGCCCCTTAGCCACGGGGGGGATAACATCACAGCGTGCTGAGTCATGCTCGCCTCCTTGCCCACAGGTGGTACGTCCTCAGCGCAGTGGGAGGACATCACCGGCACCACCAAGCTGATGTGCTGCGGTAACTGTGCCAACTTCACCACCAACGTCTCTGCACGGTTAGTGGCACGTTGCCATGCACAGAGGGCACACCTGTGGGTACCTGCGGGTTCAGCGGCTCTGAGATGGGACAGCAAAGCCAATGTCACCTGCCCATGGAAATGGCACCACACTAACCACGTAGACTAACACACATGGACTCTCACACACAGACTGACACTCACAGACTGAAACATAGACTGACACATATTCTGTCACACAGAATGACATTTGCATTTATCATTTATTTAGCAGATGGTTTTGTCCGAAGTGACTGGCAAGTGAAGCAAACAGCACATTACAAACAAATGTGCTGTCAATAAGTTGTGCAGCTAGACTGAGCTTTCAGTGAATGTTCCGTTAGAAATGTAAGTGGTATAAGACCTAGAACTACACAGCTTCTTCTAACAAAGCAGGGACTAATAAGACTGTTCAGTGACCAGAAGTGCAACATTAAGAACGTTCAGGGAAGAGAGAGAGGCATCAAGCTAGTAGAGGAATTCCTAGAACAGACAGGTCTTGAGGCATTTCTTGAAGGTGGAGAGGAACTCTGAGGACCGGATGTGGTTAGGCAACACGTTCTACCATCGAGGGACCAATGAGGTCATGAGAAACACCTGGAGTGACACTTCTCATGTGGTGAAAGGAACTCCAAATGGTATTGGCTTACAGATCAAACAGGGCAAGATGTGAAGCAGGTCTTAAGGAGCATCTTGATGGAGATGGGTGCCTGTCCATTAATAGATATGTAGGCCAGAACCATGGATTTGAACTTGATGCGAGCATCAAGAGGATAATTGACAATGGAAATTGACAAGGAGGGGTGTTACATGAGGGCATTCAGGCTGATCGAATGCCAGACCAGCTGTCGGATTTTGAATTATCTGCAGTTTTCTGACAGCACGAGCTTGCAAGTAGAGAGTTGAAGTAGCCTAGTCATGTTGTAAAGAGTTTCTTGGCCAGAAGCTGAACTGCATACTTAGACAGAAAAGGATTGATCTTCCTAATGTTATACAGGGTAAATCGGAAACATCAGGGCAGTACACTTATGTGCCCAGCAAAGGACAGCTGGTCATTATAATGTTTGTTTCTCATAATGCTTTTGTTGTGAGTGGATAGTGTTTCATTTGGTCCAGGAGGGGGCACTCCTGGCTCATGAGAGTAGCTTGTAATAAAGAACTCAAGCCTCATTTTGTTGTGCTGGATCATAATTTTAGCAACTTTACAGTCATTTATCATTACCCCTAGGTTCCTGGCAGACCTTGATGGAGAGTGTGGATGGTCCAAGCTGATCAGTGAAGTCATGGTGCATGGTAGGGCTGGCAGGGAAGACAAGAAGCTCAGTCTTAGAGAGATGTAACTGGAGGTGAAAGCTCCTCATCCAGGTTGCAATGTCAGCCTGGCATGCAGAGACCTGAGTGAAGATCATGGTATTGGGTGTGTTTAACTTGGGCTTAGGTCTGTCTGCAGCTGACGTGACGTGGAGCGAGATCTGCCGGCGGCTGCAGGGGTGGAGTATAAACTGACTGCAGCCAAGTGGGACAACTTCTACTGCTCCTAGTAGTGTGCGAGACCTGACTGCAATGGCCACACCGCCAGAAATATAACGATTAACCAAATAAAGCAGCGCAACATTACAGTAACTAACAATAAATAAACTAACTCACGTGTACTATTAGAGCATTTATGTCATTTATTTAAACTTTATTTTACCAGGTAAATTAACTGAAAACCAGTTCTCACTGCTTTACGTGCTTTTCAGGAGAAATGGCAGATAACGCATCGGAACTTCCTGGGATACAAACGTCATGCATATAACTAAATTCTTCAGCCAATAAGGGCAAAAAAAATCTAACCATGATGCTTTGTGTCAGGACCAGAATGCATTGCTTTAAGCCAGCACTGTAAGCGGTCAAGTATAACTGGATGTCATTGGCTGAGTAGTGGTAGGAGAAGTCATGGGATGATCTGATTCAGAGAGGTAATGTAAAGAGTGAAGAGGAGGGGACCAATTTGTGTGGGACACTGATTGTTACCCTCATGTGATTTGGACACCTCTGCACCCCAAGTCACTTGGGAATGATCTGTCTTACAAGTATGAGTCAAACCAGTGCAGAGCAGTCCCTGTGATACCAACTTGAGAGAGGGTGAGCAGGAGTATTTGGTGATTAACTATGTTGAAAGCCAAAGAGAGGTCTAGCTGGACCAGGACAGACGACTGGGATGCAGCTCCTGTGGCTGTCAGAGTGTCCACAACAGCAAGGAGGCTGGTCTTGGTCAAGTGTCCAGGTTTGAAGCCAAACTGAAGAGGGTCCAGGAGGTTGTTTTTTATGAGAAATTCAGAGACTTTACTGAGGACAGCATGTTCAAGAGTTTTGGACATGAATAAGAGGAAAGAGACTGGCCAATAATTCTCAATCCGTGGAGGGTCAAGTGAGGTTTTTTTAAGCTGTGATGTTACAGTACACATGCCTGCTTAAATGCGGCAGGGAATGTGCCAGTTGTAAGAGATGAGTTAATTAGGTGAGTCAGTGCAAGGGTTAGTGTGGGAGAGACAGTCTGGAGGAGATGGGAGAGGATAGAGTCCAGGGGAAAGGTCGTAGGCCGGTGAGCGAGTAGGTTAATAACATCTTGGCTGGTGAGGGGGGTGAAAGAGTGAAAAGAAGACCCATGCATGGAAGGCTGCATGCAGGTGGAGGATAGGGAGAACTAGCTGTCGATATCTGGTAGCTTCTCATGGAAGAACTTGGCAAAAACATCAGCAGGGTCAACTCATTTATCTGGGTGGTGGGTGAGGAGAAGAGTTAAGGAGGACGTTGAAAGTGAAGAATAACTTGCGCATGTCTGTGGTGGAAGTGGTCTTCTCCTAGTAGTAGGTGGACTTGGTGGCAAAAATAGAAACAGAAAACAATGATAGAAGTGATTGGTACTTGGCCAGGTCCCAAGGATATCTAGTTAAGCATGATTTTGTTTTGGCCATCCTATGTTTCGGCCCACAGTCTGACACTCACAGACTTGCTTATGCAGACTGACACATACAGACTGACATAAAGATTGTCACACACACATTCACATGCGCAGACTAACATAAAGACTGTTATACTTGGACTGACACCTCACAGACTTACACACACAGACTGATTCCCCTATGCCTGACCCCTGACCCCAGGTTCTGGCTGGCAGACTGCCCCCGCACCGCAGAGGTCGTGTCCTTTGGCAACCTGCTGTACCGTGAGCTGACAGCGGTTCCCTACATGGCTAAATTTGTGGTGTTCGCCAAGATGAATGAGGCGCGTGAGGGTCGTCTGCGATGCTACTGTCTGACAGACGACAAGATGGACAAAACCCTGGAGCAGCACGAGAACTTCACCGAGGTGGCCCGCAGTCGTGACGTTGAGGTCAGTTTTGGGGGTGCTGTCATTGGATAAACTGCACATAAAGCCCTTTTCCAAATGCGTTATTCATACAGCTACTGTATTTATTAAATTAACGATCTGCCTTAACTGTGGTTTTCAGACAATTTGCATTTGAGATGTGTAAACTTATCGGTAATGCTTGACATTAGCTGCATCTTCATAATGCATTCATTATGCATTGATTGAATATTCAGAGGACCTTCATAATGCATTTATAAGGCTTTCATAGAACAATCATAAGCAGCATGTTAGTATACCATAATGTCTTTAAGCATTACTTTCATAATACTTAAAATGAGCAAGAAGACAGCTGTAATTTACATTAATAACAAATATTGTAATTGTATAATTATTGTTATTGTTATTAATGTATGCTTTAGGACATGTTAAGGTATACATATATACCTACTTATGAACCTTTTATGAATGCATTATAAAGGTGAACTTCATTTCTCCCAGTACATTCTAAAGGTATTACGAAGGTGTGGTTAACATAAAGCAGGGTTCTTCAACTCTGGACCTCGATTCCAAATCCAGGCCGTGTTTTCCGTTCTCCCAGGTAGTTGTTTAATAATTACTGATTCTGATTGGTCAGAGGCTTCACACCTGACTGACAGGTAAAGGAA
>JAODJU010000119.1:30756160-30771297 GCA_026776725.1 Gnathonemus echidnorhynchus | reverse complement strand
CTTGGGGGTTTAATCCTGGGCCCCCCCCCCCCCCCCCCCCCGCGGCGGCCCCGAGCCCAAGCTGCTCTTATGTGTAGTATATGCACAGTGGTGATTCCCCGTCAAGCTGTGTGCATGTGTGTCTGTGTGTGCTTTTGCAAAGTCCTCTTTGGCATGCGCTGAGGTGTGTGTGTGTGCGTGTGTGTGTGTGTGTGTGTGTGGCCTGGGAGAGGCAGCAGACCATGCTGATGGTGCAGCTTCCCCTGCTCCACCAGCAGCACCATCTTCCTCTCACAGTTGCATCCTCTCCATCGGTACCCAAGAGTGTCAGTAACAGCTTTGCTGGCATGGAGCCTCACTGACACGTGTTAAGGTGTAGCGTTCGGCGTCCGCTTGAACAAAGGCTCTGTCCTGCCGTGTTCTCTGGGTATCGCCATGTCAGAGGGTTCTTTCCTTGACATCATCTTCTTTCCACTCAGGAGCACAGAAAATGCAGAGTTTGTCACTGTGATCATCAGTGTGAAACTGACCCCAGGACTGTGAAGCCTGACACCTTTCTGCTTCACCAGCTTCATTCCCACCACCTTCTACATAGATACACACACAGACACAAATTGACAAACACACACAGTCCTGTGGGTTGTGGGAAACCCATGTTAGCAATAATACTGGAAGAACTGAATTGTAGTGTGGATTGATTTGTGTGTTTGAGTGCATATGTCTGTGACTGTGTGTGTGTGTGTGTGTGTGTGTGTGAGTCTGTGTCTGCATCTGTGTGTCTATGTATGTGCTGTGTGTCCGTGTATGTTTTGAATGTGTATGTGTTGAGGGTGTGTATGTGTTAAATGTTTCTGTATGTGTTGAGTGTGTGTGTGCTTCCACATACTCCTTGAGCTTCCAGGCCTGGCAGAGTAAAGTCAGGCTTTCCTCCTGAAGGAGTTTTTATACGAGCTCAGACACAGATTCACGCTCTGCACAGATACCCTCATTTACGCTCTTCCATGGAGGGACAGTGGCTCCTTCATCTATACACTCACAGCTGCACAGATGCCGCCCCCCCCCAGCGCTGGTGTGGCGCTGTCCCAACATTGCTGTCTTGCCAGAGTCACAGCCATGCTATGGATAAATTGCGTGGGTACAGATATGAATTGTCTTCCCATGAAAAAATGGGTGGAGGACAAAGTTTCTAGAACGCATTTCCCTCAAGTCTCTGTTTCCTGCTTATGTGTTTTCCTGAGTATTTATGTGTGAAGCTAACTGAGGCTCAAAGCCTACAGCTTGTCCGAGTTAAACTACTCACTGTTTCAGTCCAGTGTTTTATATCCTGCTAGAACCATGTAGCATTACAAAGCAATGTTGATTAATCTACTGATCTGTTGTTGTTGGTCACTAGCCTGTAAGCTATGTGTTTCCAAAGCCCGTTTGAGATTGAGGGACGTTCAGCCATGAGTAGCAGTGGACTGCTTGACAGGGCCTCTTCTGATTGGTTCCCCTTGAATGAATCACTGTGCTCTCATTGGCTTACATTGGTCACCTGGGCACCAGCGTGCTCCAGCCGACCTGGATCTTATTGGTTGTAAAGAAGCAGCACCTGCCTGTCCATACAGTGTGTTTGTAAGCTGGTCCTCGATGGCAGCAGGAATGCACATTCCTGTTACGGTTCAGCGTGTTGTGAGTTAGCTGAAGGTTGCGACCATGATGAGGCCTGTGGGTCTCGTTCAGACTTGCTGACCCCTGCAAGTGTTTAGAAAGTAAGCTGGCATCTGAACACAACTGCGTTACACACTGCCATGTCAGCAACGTTGGCTGACCATGTTTATACACTGCATGTCAGCACACTGACTGCATTACACAATGCATGTCAGCACACTGACTGCATTACACACTGCATGTCAGCACACTGACTGCATTACACAAAGAACATCTGCACTGACCATGTTACACAGTGCATGTCAGCACTGCACACTGACAAAGCTACACTGCATGTTAGCACAGCACACTGACCACGTTACGCTGCATGTCAGCACAGTGCACTGACCGTGCTACACACTATGCATCAGCACTGCACACCGACCGCGTTACACACTGCATGTTAGCGCAGCACACTGACCGCAATATTGCATGTTGGCACAGCACAATGACCGCGTTACACACTGCATGCCAGCACAGCACACTGACTGCATTACACACTTTGCATTAGTACAGCACACTGACTGCTTTTTACATGGAATCCATTCATGGAGGCAACTGATGTGATCTTACACACGACACGCAGACATCACACACAAACAGATCACAAAAAGGATGACATCCACAAGACAGACACCCACGCTTGGTGACAGGTGGCGTGTGGACACTGGATGGGATATTCCTCCTTTGCTCAGGGGTGACTGACCAACATCCAAGTGTCAAGCTGACCTGACTGAACATGTGCAGAGAGCAGGAGACTGAGGTGGCATGGATGGGGTTAGGTTAGGTGCTGTGTGCTGGTGGGGGGTTAGGGTGAGCCCTACACTGTGACAGACAAAGTGGAAGAAACCATCTGAAGGTAACAGGAAAGGAACATTTTGCGTTGTCCCATGGTTAGTCTGTTTAAAGTGTCATAAGAAGGACACTGAAATAATATTAATCAAGTTCATGCAAGCATTAACTGTAAAGCTGACCTTTACTCCTTTAGAATGGATTAATGACACTAATGCAATATCATTTTATTCTGTACTAAGGAATGCAACTGCACACATGCACAGAAAAAATGTCTTTTTTTTTAAATATAAATATATGTATAAATATATGAGAAAATATATTTACTTAGAATGCTGTGCACTCTCAGAGTTATGTTATGGATGTACTTTTAGGATTTAAGCTAAACTTTAAGGGAACGCCACCGGTAGGGGTCATACAAGCTTGGTAGGTTGTATTTTTCTTTAATCAACACTGTTCATTTCTTTTTTATCGTTATTGGACAAAACATGTATCTATATATATATATGTATATGTATACACAAGCCTTTTAATCAGACTTACATGGAGATTGGAATAGAGCATTTATCCTGTACACTGGCTCTGCCCACTTACAGCAGTAAATAAAGCTACCCTTATATCAAAACTTGTCTGGCTCTTCTGTCTGTCATTGTGCACATTTCTGCTATTAGCCTTTTCTTCTAGTATAAATCTGTGCACTCTTATGTTTCTGTAACTAGTGAAGCATTACCTATCAGTCAATATATCAGTATTGGGTAACATTCATTAATAATTAAGATGCTATCTTGGCCAAGATTGCTACTGGATTCAAAATATTTTGTCTACAGAATGCAGTGGTCACCTACCCTGACATACATTTGCTTTAAACTGCTGCGCATGCACTATATTACACACACTGTAATGCTCACAACTACTGTCTATCCCATGCTATAATCACTCTGAGTAAGAATCTTTCCCAATTTCAACTATTGCACTCAGGCCAGAGATAAGAATTATGTTTCCACAAATTGGAGTAAAAGTGCCTCAAATTTCACCCATTCAACACCAAGCTGTGGAACTATGACTCCATAAGGGACCATAATGACTACGTACTGCCCTCTAGTGGCAGACACTGGATGACTTCCTCCAAGGGGTGGGGTCAACTCACAACCCCATAGGCCCACCATAAAAATGCCTGGAATGCCAGATGTCCAGTCCAGCCCCATGGTGAATGCATCACTGCTGACCTCAACTGCCCTCCGCCACTGTGAACTATCCCAGGAGCTGGTAGCATGCATTACTGCACTAATCCTGCGCTAACACCAGGGCCACTATAATGGCTAACTACAGTAGGCAATGCTAAACAGCTGGAGCACAATGATCTGTCTGCACGGTGCCTTCAGCTTGGCCCCCAGACAGTGACGCTTACGCATCCCGCCTCACTGTTACATAGCAAGGCTGGATGGAGAAAACAGAGCTGCGTATTGTGGCAAACAAAAGAGGGTTTATTAAAGGTATGAACAAAGAAAGAGAGAAATAACAGGGTTCACTGAGCTCTCCTTAAGAAACAAACCGCAGGCGAAGCTCACAGGTGCTGTAAGTAAAGGTGATGCGATCCAGATGAAAAGCCAAAACACTAATTCCAGCTTTGAATTTCTCAGTTTTCATTACCACTTTCATCCAAAGTAACATACTGAACATATAAAGGTCCAAGCAGCCCACGGAGCAGCTGGTGGCAAAGGGCCTTTTTCAGGGAGCCGACAGTGAAAATCACTCTGCTGACCATCTATGTAAATATTATGGTAAATATTAAAATATTCATTACACTGTGGTCCTAAACATTTCCCAGTTGGTTACTAATTTCAATCAAATGTAGCCCTATTTCTCTGCATCTCAAGCCTTCAGCTATGTGACTATTAACCTGGTGAGTTGAAGGTTAGAAAATGATGCTGACAAAAATGCTGTTTTAGCAGATGCAGCGAATGCAGTGCTGGAGCCACTTCACTGCCACATGATGGAATAAAATAGGTACAGTGATGAGGTAACCACTGCATATGGCTGAATCAGGGTGAATAGAGCAGCCTCCCAGCTGTGTAACCCCCGCATTCACTGAAATGCACGTCCAGCCCCTCCTGACAGAAGGGTGAGGCAGGTAAAAAACATGAATGTAATAATATAGTAGTTTAAATGGAGTTCCTGTACCAGCATTTCCTCTTTGAACAAAGAATTTAATCCCACACCCTGTGCACTCCGTCCAACTAACAAGATTCAGTCACATCCTGTAAATTTCCTGTTTCCTTGGCAACGGCAAGCTGGGCCGCACCCTGGACGGGAGAGGAAGAGATTACCTTTCCTGTCCAACGGGGCCACTATTCTCCGTCTGTGCTGCCTGAGGAGAGAAAAAGAGAGGAACGCAGTGCTCAGAGAAGTGGGTAAAGAAAAAGGACTGCAAATGGAAACAGCACAGGAGAAACTGTAAGTGTATTCCAGAGAAGGCTTTCTGTATATACAGCCGCATGTATACTGTAACTGTTAAACTTCTTAAAGTTGCATGATTTCCCATTGAATGTGGTTTGACTAGGACACAGATAACACCTGAACACACAACTGCTACTTGGGCACACAGCTAGTACATGAACACATAGCTTATACCTGAACACACATCTGACACCTGAACACACAGCTGGTACTTGGGCACACAGCTAGTACATGAAGACATAGCTTATACCTGAACACACATCTGACACCTGAACACACAGCTGGTACTTGGGCACACAGCTAGTACATGAACACATACTGTAGCTTATACCTGAACACACATCTGACACCTGAACACACAGCTGGTACTTGAGCACAGCTGATAATTGAGTACACAGTTGATAACTGAGCACACAGCTGATACCTGAACACAGCTCAGATCTCAACATAAAGTTGGTACCTAAGCACAGAGTCGGTACCTGAACACACAACTGGTAACTGAGCACATGACTGGTATCTAAGCACACAGTTGATACCAGTGATGTTTCTTCTGAAGAGCCACAAACCACATCTGAACGGCACTGAATGGCTACCAGCGCTGAGTTAAAGTGTGAGCTGATCGACTTTGCTTATCATTCATGAATACCTTATGCTAACTGGAGTATACAAAGCTGTTAAGCAGCATTTACTGCCTTACAGGTATCTCTCTGTTTAGCCATGTGTGCAGAACATTGTGCAGAAGTCCAATGGCTCATCCCTGACAGTGAATGTGTACACCTGCATATCCAGAGGATCTATTTCATTAACGAAACAATGAGACCCAATTCAAATGTAGGTTGGAGAGATCAAGCATGTAAGAGGTGTTTGCTAGTAGATGCTACCAGTGTTACACATGCATGCAGACATCAGGGTAGCACTGCAAAGCAGCACCGAGAAACAGTCAGAGGAATTTGCTTCTTGGTGCTTTTGTTCTGGTTCTTTGCCTTGTGTATTTACTCATCATGCCATACAGAAGGACCTAGGGTGGCATTTTCTCTTCATAAGAATATGTTCTGAAAACTGGAACATTTAAAGACTGTGTAAGATTGCAGCAAACTGGTCTCAGCATAGTGAATGTTTATATATCCTTCAGCTGAACAAAGAAGGATCGTGTAGCCCTCTGAGCATCTGCAAGGAGATGAAGCTGTCAGCTGAGGACACCAGCACTCTGCCCACTCTACTGTACTGCTTCCTGCTGAAGGCTGGTTCGAGCAGCTTCGCATTGATTGGATCCTGAACCTACAGCTTTGCTTGACTGGATCCTGGTCTTGCAGCTACACTGTATTGGAATCGTTGACTATGAACTTTTCTTTGATTGGATACTGGACTTTTGGCTTATTTTCCACTCAGTTGAGGTCTAGCTTTTCCACTTTACCACGGATCAATGTGATTGGCTGCTCAGTCACTGCTTTGGAGCCTGAATACTGACAGATAATGTGAGGATTGTATAGTGTTCTCCCGAACCACTAAAGGATCTGTAGCTTCATCAGGACCACATCTACAGTATAACCACACAGAGATGGCAGAGTAAGACCTGATAATGAACACTGAACAGTTGTCCAGGATGATATCACTGCTGATATCTCAACCACTCTTGCTCCTGAGCTCAACGTGGGCATCCCAGACGAGCTCCCCTGCCCGGACATGTGACCCGCCAGTTCCTGCTGGAGGAGATGGGCCTACGGAGGTCAGCGTGATGACGGTGGCGGTGCTGGTTCTGGCCACTATGGTGATTCTGGCTCTCCTGCTTCGCCTGCTCCAGCTCCAGCGCCGGCTGCAAGCTGCCCAGTCCGGGGATCCTCTGGGATATTCCACTTTCTGCCGCTCAGCCCGCTATACCTTGAAACAGCTGCCCCTGGTTGCAGCACCCACACCTCCCAAGGCATGTCACCCTGCGCCGCCTCGCCTGCCTCTCCCCCTGCCGCCCTCTCTTCCCCTTCCACCCATCCTCTCCCACTGCACGCCGCCCAGCCTGCGGGTCTCTGCGGCACCAGTGGTTCACACACCGCTGGATCACGTGGTGGCAGGTTGTGTGCCGTACTCCCGGCTCTCGGACCCGCAGCAGACTCGCGTGTTTCTCTTTGAACATTCCACCCTCTGATCTCCACCATTCTCACCAAGACTCGTATCTGATGAATAATGCCAAATGGTTTCTTTTCCTGATTTGGCTGCAGTTTCAGTGGGAGTAATTTTTTCTTTCATTTTAATGCTGTGTCTTAACAACCAAGGACACTTCTAATCTTCTACATGTATGACTTACTGTATTTTGGTCACACTGGCAGTGAGAAGATCCAGCCAGGGCTGGAGCCCTAATGCAAACATACATGTACAAAGTGCTCCTGCAGAGAGGAGGGGTCTGAAACCCTTAAAACAGTTTTAGAGAGCTAAAATGTTACCCTGTTTAACACTAAAGTCCCATCTGTCGGGCTAGACTGATTACCAGGAGAAGTTTAGGACTTACCCAACTGCATATTGTGGCACCTCCGGAATAAATCTGTGTTCAAATTTTTTATTTCGTTTGCAAGAAGTGGTTTTGTCTGAGAAGCCCTATTTTGCAACAGGCTATGCTGACAGTTTGCCCTCAGTGAAGCCACATGGGGAACTATAAATATGGCACCATTTACCCAAAATTAGTATTATTGGTCTAGAGCTCTGTTAAGCTCTGTTAATCAGAACCTGGAAAATACAACTAGGGGTCTATATCACGAAGCAGCATTTCCTGCTAAGCCAGAAAACTTGTTGGATATAACGTAGTCTGCCCTAAATGTACCTGATTGAAGGTAAAGTCCATTTAAACTAGGGCACCTTGAATTTGACAAGTTATCCGGCTAAATAAGAAATCTAGCTTCATGATACAGGCTCCTGTTCTCTGATTAGTTCATGGTAACCCCAGTTTAAATGGACCTTATCTTCATTCACTTACACTTGACTACCTTACCTTACCAGACTACATTAAATACGACAAGTTATCAACCAATCACCTCTTATGTTTACATGTAATCAGCCAACAGCGTGCCAGACATACTCACAACAGACAGGAACAAATATGCATGATTTTAGGATTTACAAATGTTTTTGACAGTTAAACTTTATTCACTTTACCTGCGACTAAATGTTATTGGATGTACAGATATTGAACTAAATTTAGTGGAAGCTAACTGGTCTGGTAACGGTTTTCAAAGTTAGCAGAAACACTAATCCGCTAACAAGCAGTAAGCTTCGCCAGTTAGCAGTTAGTGCATTAGCAGAACCATGCCCACCACTGCAGACATGTGATCAGGTAGCTGGAAACCAGTGGTAGTTTTATGACAATAAAAAGTCAAAGGAAAAGAAAAAAGCATAAAATTCATATCACATGATATAATTTTAATGCCAATGTATAATCACAACTGCCTTTTCCCATGTGAAACCAACAAAGTTCAGCCATTCAAAAAATGTCTGACAAAGTATCATGTGAAACAGCACCACCTCTAGGTTGATAAAGGAACTTCAGTGAAGTAAAACATTTTTCACTAGATAGACTTCAATGTATTTCTTATCACCTTCGCTTTGGTAGCTAATTTGATAGTTATTGAACATGAAGTGTTTTTAAACCGACACAGTGAAGCATGCTTCACCTAATCTTTGTAATGATGGGGACTGACAAACGTTTAACCATTAAGAATGTGAGATGAGCCAAGTCTGTTACACTGTTACTCTCATCATTAAACTCAATATACTCTAAGAGGCAAAAGTTTAATATACTTCAGTTTGTATACACTGTTCTTGTTTATTGTAGCCAATCCCATGTGTATACTGTAAATAAAAAGGACAATTTTTTGTTCAATTTTTAATGTTAAAAAGCAACATACCAGTGTATGTCTGCAAATAAATCTTTTGAGAAATGTGAGATTTATAGTTTGCACTCGTCCTGTATATTATGAGATTAAATAAAATGCTGTTTTGAACCCATATGGGACGCGATTTGCCTCATATTTTCGGACCGCGAAATCACTCGTGGCCCCGAGGAGGAACTTCTTCATTCCTTCAGATCAAAAACGGCAACACTTGTGAGGATTAATAGTTTACCTTAAATCCGACAAGTTATCTAGCTAACCAACAGATCTGATTTTGTGATACAGGTATGGCAAGCCAAATTGTCTTTCATTAACAGGCTATATGTTACGTACTGAAATGGGCACGGAACGAATACAGAGGAGTGGGAGTCCAGGAAGTCGGGGAAACGAAGGATTTAGTGGGGAAACAAGGATTTTACGGGGGACACAGTCGGGAACACGGGACAATTGGGCAGTAACGTCAATGACAGGACTTGGGGGAAGACGAACAGGGAAGTATTTAAATACATCAGACTACATTGAACGAAACTAGACAGAGCCGGTGACAAGGGGATTCCACACGGGGCAGTGAGGGAGGGGGGCGTGGCACACGAGGATCAGACGAGCAGGGCATGACAATATAATTCATAACTTAATTCTTAAGAGTAAAAATAACATTCATCATTTTTTACTAGTAAGAATATGAATTCAATATAGCTAAAATGCAATTCTTACTAATAAGAATGATGATTTTTACTAGTAAGAATGGTATTTTTACTAGTAAGAATTCATATTATAGAGTGCTATAAATCAATTTTACTAGTCGTATATTCCCATTGACTTCCATTTTGTTTTTGCGTCACATATGCCAAATTCATTTTTTAAGCTAGTTTCAAATTAGCGCCGCGTTCTTTTTAGTAGTGCGTAAACTCGAACGTAGGGCCAATTTACGTCCATCGATCGTAGGCTAACTTACGCTTAGCTGGTGCAACCCACTGTAGGGATGTAACCCAGCGACATAATCTGTCCGGGGGTCATCTCTCTCTCTCTCTCTCTGAACTGATGATCATAACAGTACGAACGTTTTAGGAACGCACCCCTGCACTACGATTGCTGTTTAGACATCTGAGCTAAATAAATCACTAGATAGGAGGATGGATGGATATAAGACATGACGAGACATGGACTACTACCTAACTAATAAATGTACCACAACTACATGAATGGCACATCAGACAGCCGTGCAGGCACGATGAACAGGCAGACGGTTGCACATGTCGCGCTGCGTTTGGCACCTGCGGCTTCCCGTGTCGTGACGTCACGATCCCTTTAAACTTTACCAAGTATGGCTGCGCTCGGCAGCGATCGTCGGCTCAGCTACAAGCTGTTTTATTGACAGAGGCCAACTCATTCCGGCTATGAGCGTTTTTCCAGGTCTGTATCGTTGATGTGGTAAGTGGGGTTACTTGCAGTACTTCAAATGGAGATCAAAATGTCGTGCGAAGAGTAAAAGACAGAGTCCGTGCTAAGTGTGGAGTTTGAGGTTTTCTTTACAATCGCAAAATGTGCAGCCAATGTAACATCTAGAGTGTTTCCAGCCAGTATAACATCTGGAGTCTTTCCTGTCTTCAGATGCCTGCTGGTGAGGGCGTGATGTCGCAGGGTTACGTTGCCAGTGCCGTGTCTCCCTGACGTGAGCCCTTAACACCCCCTTACTGCTAAATATGTCTGTCCCCTCGAGTGAAGTGTTACCGAAATGTGTTTTTAGACAGCGTATTAAAACTTCTCGCATGTAGTTTCCGTAGCGATATAAAAGTATGATGTTTGCAGCTGAACACCAGTTTAATGGTTATACTGTAGTAACAAATATAGTACCTGCTTGGGATAAATGATGCGTCACAGTTCATTAACGACGAACAAACATGAGATCAGTATTTTACATATGTTATTCCTAATTTGTTCCTACAGAATTTCCTTCAGTAGTTCATAAAGGTTTACATAATTAACAGACATGGTAATAAATATAGTACTTGCTTGAGAGAAAATATACATGTGACAATTCATTGACGAACAAGATGACATCAGTTTGTAACTAGCACTTAGTTTGTAGTAGATTAATACATTAATAATAGTGTAATACAACATTATTTGTGTCCTGTCATGTAGAGTGTCACAAACATTTCTTAGGAAAGGGACCCCTTTGGTCCGTACACTGCCAGAGAAGGCATGACACCTCCACGTTTTCGTGTTGTCCGTTTTGTGTCCCAGAAGTGTGCCGTGATCGTCATGGAAACCACGGAGGCTGCCACCGGCCTACGGTGCCGCAGATGCAGGACTTGCGTGATGGACTCTTCCAGCCTGCTCCAGGTGGGTCCATAGTAGCTGGTCAAAATTAGCAGCTAAACTGTGATCAGTGCTGAGCAGATACTCTGCCTTTTCTAGATGAGCAAGGAGAGTGATGCTGCAGTCAAGTGCAACATTTGGCATGTGAATTTTGACCCCCTGCCTGACTGGATCCACAGGGCCGTCCATCAGGTAGGAGTCACCTGTTAGGAACCTACTACCAACAGGCCACACTGGATAATTCCCATCTTGACAGATTATATGAGGTGTGTCGTGGCTCTTATGTGCCAGAGATGACATGAAAACAAAAGGGCCAGTGTCATGCTGCTCTCACTATATTCAAGACTGTTACATAAGAGCGACCGTCATAGTAATACAGAGTGCATGTCTGTCTGTCTCTCTGTTTGTCCCTGTTGGTCTGTCTCTCTCTTTCTGTCTCTCGCTCTGTCTGCGTGTCTGTGTAGCTGTGTGTGTGTGTCTCTCTCTCTCTCTCGCTTTGTCTGTGATTCTGTGTGTCTCCTCCTTTGTCCCCCCCATCCCCTGGGCAGTTCTCTCCACACACGTCAGTCCGGTATCTGCCTGGTTAGCAGTTTGCTGCAGATTTTGTCTGGTCTGCTTTTCCAGGCTCACAAAAGGCTGTGTCACTGCTCTCTGGTGCTTTCCCGTCCTCCTCTGCTGCACAAAGCCCACATTGTTCCACCTGTGATTCTACAGGCCCAGTGGACAAGGGGGAAGCTGCTGTGTCCCCACTGTGGGGCTCGCCTGGGGGGCTTCGATTTCATGCGCCAAGCTTCTTGCCCCTGTGGCCGCCAGCTGACCATACACCTCAGTGAAAGCCGGGTGGACCGCGACCACAGGCTGACCGTATTTCTCAGTGACACCTGGGCGTACCGCAATCGCAGGCATCCCAGAGAGCTCCGACCGAGCCAGGAAGTGTGCCACCTGGAAGGTCTGCGTTTGAGCAAGAGCCCCGTGGGGCTGCCTGAAAAGACCCCGAGCACAGCCCCTCTGCTAATGGGGGGGGCAGAACCTTCCGGCCTGGCTGAACCCTTGCCGACATTCAGAATTACTGGCGAGGAAACCAGCGCACATGCGCCGGCCACCACCCCTATAAGGCAACAGCTCCCCTCACAGAGCAGCACGGAGGGAGGCGGCAGAGAGGGAGAAGAGCCGGGGGAGCGGAGGCGTGGCAGGAGGGAGCGAAACTGCAGGAGGAGCTTGCGAAGGAAAAGGGGAGGCGGGAAAAGAGGGCTGCAGAGTCAGTGGCTGGAACAGCAAGAGGTGGGTGCCAGCTGGGGGTGGGGGGGGGGTGTTTAAGGTACACCTGCGGGGGCATCGTATGGGCAGCCACCCAGCATGTGAACACGTCTGTACATCCATGTGTGTATATGAATGTCTATATGAACATGCAACTCTGCATGTGTGTGTATGGGCACATCTGTGTGTGTCTATGAAATAGAGCTGTCACGATTACTCGATTATTAAAAAGCATCGATTAAAATCTGCATAATCACTTGGCAATATGGCAGAAGGAAGACAGCGCATAGAGAATGAGTAGGGCAACATCATATAGATATTATATCACGCATGCGCAATAATCACCAGGACTTAAGATGACGTGCGAAGCATTTGGCCGGACACCAGCTTGTGAGTGCTATACGGATGTTTACGGCCACAATTTAAGCAGATTTAGTGGTACGGCTAAAATATTAATGAGATGTGTTTTGTGACACCCAAAAGTTAGTAATCAATATAAACTTGGCGTATCTTTATGCTTTTTGAATTCGGTTAGAGGAGCACACCACATAATACTGTTGGTATACTATGGTTTGGTATACTATGGTTTGATATACTTCAGGGCGATATGCCCTGAAGTGGTGGTGAAGAAAGGAACAGCTCAGCAGCCACGACGTCTTTTAAAAGAGGAGATCCTGTGGGTAAACAAGGTAAAAATATATCGGTGCTGTGGCTGTACTTTTTGCAGTTTAAAGTCCAACACGTTTGTTAACCGTAAGGATATGGCAAATTTATACTGATTACTTACCTCTGGGTGTCACAATACGCCTCTCATTAATATTTTAGTCGTACTACTAATCTGCTTATCCAATTGTGGGCATAAACATCCATGAAGTACCGAAAAGCTGGCATCTGGCTGAATGTCTCACCTGTCATCTGAAGCCCTGGTGATTTATTGATATATCGATATGATATCGCCCAGCCCTAAGGGTGAGGGTCCAAATATAGAGTGAAAGTATCATTTGTGTGAAAGCACTTCACATTAAAAGTATATGAAACTGAAGTCGTGTGTTTGCAGTGCAAACACATCTGAAAAGAAGACATTCAGGTTTGATGGCCTTACCCAAAGCCATAGGTATATAAGTATGTGCCACTTAGCCTCTCGGAGTAGCCTAGCCTGTTTCTGTCATGATATTTACTCAAATTATTTTGTATATTTTACTTTATAAGATTCCTGTATTTCATAATAATCACAGAACTTTTGCACTGTTTGTTTGTTGTGTGTACATGTTTGCACTCATTATACATGTGTTTAGTGACAATAAAAGGCATTCATTCATTCTACAATTAATTATTTATTGTGAATGTATTCTGTGTTAGAGCTGAACGATACTGGAATAAGTTCAAGTTGCGATATTTTGAAGTTAATGGGATGTTTAGGAGTTGATAATGAACTACATAGCCAAATAGAACTTGCCTACCAACAGAATCTGTCAAAAATAGTTGGAGTTGCCCTGAGTTGTGCCAGAAGAGACAAAGCAGTGGCGACAATTCATCTGCTTTTGCTCAGTATTGCCTCTGTGGAATACAAAATATTCTCATTCATCAGAAAATGGATGCCTTTTTGTGGCCGGTTCTTGTTTACTTTCTACTCTTTATTTATTTTTGTTTTCCTATGATTGACTAAAAAAGTTTTAGTGCAATTTTTTGATGGTTTGAACCCAGCAGACTGTCGCAGCCGTGCAGGTCTGTCAGGGTGGCGCAGTGGCGCGGTGGTGCAGTGGCACACTGGCGCAGTGGATATCGCTGTTGCCACATACTGCCACTCTGTGTTTGTGGAGTCTGCATGTTTGTCAGACCCTTCAGTTTCCTTCCACTGTCCAAAACCATGCAATTTAAGTGCACTGGAGCCACATGTGTGATTGAGAGCACCAATTGCAATGTACTGTATATTATATAAAATAATATATATTATAAATTATTTGATGGATTGTCAGATATGTCTCAGTTATTAAAATTGATATATAATTGGTAGTGATGGTACTAGTATGGACACGCATGTGCATGGATGTGTGTGTGTTTGTTTGTGCGCGCATTAACACACATCTGTGCATGTGTGTATATGAAAATGTGTCTGTGTGTGTATATTTATGAATGTGTGTGTGTATGTATATTTATGAACGTGTGTGTATGTGTGTGTGTATATGTGTGCCTGTGTGTCTGTACAAAAGACAAACACAGTGACTTGAGTGCACGTGTGTTTCTTTGGTGCCCGGCTCAGCTACTGTCCTGAACAGAGGCACCACAGCTCACCTCTCTGTCACCCCCTACAGGGCTCCACTGGAAATGCAAGCAGCAGTGATGAGGATGAGGCAGGCAGGGACAGGGAGGGCCTGACTTGCGCCGTCTGCCTGGACATCTACTTCAACCCCTACATGTGTCACCCCTGTGGTCACGTGTTCTGTGAGCCATGTCTACGCACGCTGGCCCGGAACTGCCCCAGCAACACCCCCTGCCCCCTGTGCCGCACCCCCATCTCGCACGTCTGCTTCCAGATCGGTACGGCTGCTGCACCTCACCCCCAGGGCCTATACAGCAGCAGTGCTTGTGCTAACAGGGTTCCACCTTGTTTGCAGAGCTCAACCGCACATCTCAGAGCTGTTTCCCTGAGGAGTACATCAGCCGCAGGCAGAACTTCCAGAAGGATAACTGCGCCCAGTGGCCTCTCCCCAACTGTGGGAAGATCTTTCGCATCTTAGGTGGTATGGCATTGGGGGGTCGTATTAA
>JAODJU010000119.1:30735442-30756060 GCA_026776725.1 Gnathonemus echidnorhynchus | reverse complement strand
ATGGTAGCATACAGCTCTGGAAAAAATTGAGACCACGCTATATTTAACAAAAAATCTGCATTTTTAAATCCTGCTTCTGCTGGCAGAAGGCTACACTGCAAGGCAAGCTGGAGGAGGAAGCCCTTCATCAATGGGAGTCAGGGAGGATCCAGGCTAGACTTTGCCAAAAAATGTATAGTTTACACAGCTGCATACCCAGAAATCAAGAAATGAGAATGAACTGGAAAAAAAAAAATGCTGTGATCTTTTATTTTTTCCCAGACCTGTACATCCATTTTCCATACCTGCTTGTCCATGACAGGGTCACAGTGATGCCACACCTCAAGTTACCAAAATGGATTATCAGTAACATTTTTGTACCATTGGGGGTACATTAATGTTGCTTGTACCTTGGGGATGTTCATCAGAGTCCATCTCTGTACCTTAAGTTAGACTTAAAAAGTACTTTTTTCTACAGCTGTGGAACAGTTGGCAGACCCTTGAAAGTACAGTCCCAGGGATAAGTAATTGTGCTCTGGAAGGTATAAACTGGTACTCTCCTTCTGACGGTGTAGTCCTGCATGCCTTTCTCAGTGCTGCAAGTGTTGGACCCCCTCCCACTGTGTCCCGCAGGGTTCCGGAGGCGTGGTGGTCCCGTGAGCCGCCGCCAGTTCCCACATGGCGCCTCGCGATTGGACAGCCTGGCCTTCGAGGGCGACTCGCGGGGACGGCGCCTTGACATGGACGTGCTCGTCGTCTACATCTACTCTGTCAACTGGCTCATTGGCTTCATCATCTTCTGCTTCCTCTGCTACTACTTCTTCTCATCTCTCTGACAGCTGCCCCCCGCCTGAAATGTAAGCGAGGACCCTGCCTGCTGGGCGTCCACAGCAGTGCCTGTGGCGAGCTGAACTTCAGGAGCAGACGGTGGAGGAATACAAAGGGGCACCTTAACAGCGGCGCTGTTTTACACACTGACTGTTTATGACTCATCTTTGCTCAGTATTCAGCTCTAGCACAGCTGCTTTTCACTGCATTGACCTCTGACTGTGGCTGTTGCCCTGGATCCAGGTATAAGACAGTGTTCTGCATGGGGTCTGTCTATCTGAATGCTTAAGGACCATCTTGGATGGAAAGTAATGATCTCTACCATCAGGTACAACGGGTTAGACTGCATAAGCACAAAGGCTTACCTCATGGATCAGAATCCGGATCTGCTGCAGGGGAGCGTCACCTGTCTGCTAACGGTGGCCATTTTGAAACACCCACACTGATCCCTCCCCTTTTGGGCCCCCTGTCTCAGGCCTGCCCCCTAGTGGCCAGTTGCTGTTCCAGCAATGCCTGTGAACTTCAATGCAGTGAACTGTTCTGTGAGATTCAGTCCCAAAATAAAAAGGGTGTCCTGTGCTTACCTTAAAGGTAAATGTGCTTAAAGGCTTCATGTGATTAATAAGCTTTGTATCCCTGGAATAGGGATCTCTTTCTGAAGTTTATCCGGAGGACATACTTTCAAAACAGGGCTTTTGATGTTTAGAATAGAAGAACTAAAAGCGGCATTAGCTATTCTCATACAAAGAAAATGTTTTGAGTTTTTTGTTTTATTAAATTTGTAATAAACGTTGTAATTTGTGTCCCAGAGCAACGCCCATGTTCTGATCGAAATCCGAAGTGCTAGCTGGCATTAAAGCCCAAATCCTCGTTCAGACTGGATCGTCTCTCATGCCTACTAAGGTGATAGATCCTTATAGAAGGACCCTGCCAACGTCGCGGGGAGTAGCACTGTCTCGTGTTAATGTCGTCATTATTATTTTATTATTATAGTTTTTAATTCGCTATCAGTTATCTGACGTGCTGGTTGTTTGCCGCTTTTTGGGCGACACATGAGCGTAGAAAGGTTCATCATTGTAAGACGTGATCACAGCCCGCTGTGTTAAGGAGCCGGAGGAGAGGCGCTCAGCACCCGACATGCAGTCTGTACCTCAGTCAAGGTGACACGCCTGAGCGGGGCGGGCGGACGGCGGCGGTCCGGGCGGAGCTGTGCAGGGAGCGCCGACATCACCGTACCGTTACCCGCATTTAGCTTTCCTTTGGTCACTGCCCGTGTCTGCATGTGCGCTGCTCCGTCTGGCCGCAGGACTCGCCCGAGCGCCACCGGCAGCGTGATTCACGTCGGCTGCCAGCTTTCCTCCAGGGTCCTGGAGCGGGGATCGAGCTCGGAGAGTGTCCGCAAAGTCCGGCGAGCCCTGGAGGACTGCCGGATGGTGGGTGCGACCGGCGGCTCGGCATGTCTCCGGTACCTGTCCATCCTCACCCCTCCGTCGGGATCACGTGTGGATGCGCGGTTTTAATATTTTTATTCTGACAATTGACGCTCCCCGCCGGTACCTGCGGTTCGGTTCCGGCTTTTCATGCTCCCCGATAATGGTTTGGTATGGTACCTGCGCTTTCGGATGTTGGTGTTGTATTATAATCAGAATAGTTTATAATGTTATTATAGTGATAAAACCGAAATAATAATGATTGTACAGGCTATATGAATCCGGCGCAATCGAATATACGCATAATTTCGCATAAAGTAACAGCATCGGCGTATAGAAAGGTGTTAAAAGCATGTTGTACAGTACCAGCTAACCCACCGGTCCGGGGCTAAAGGAGGATCATTTTATTAGCTGGATAGTAGTGGGAGTGCAATAGGCCTGTGATTTAATCTAATGGTACCGTCCAGCTTGTTTGTCTGAATTACGTCTGAAATCCCCAAAAGACCATAGCAGACTTGGACGAAAGTCTGGCTTGTTTTCAGACCGTCTCCGAGTTCAATAACCTGGTGGCGCTATACCGTGAACTCGTCATTTCCATCGGCGAGACGGCAACCGACTGCGCCTCCGTGCGGGGGGAGATGTGCAGGACCAGGACGGGAGCCTGCGAGACAGCGCGGGCGGCGCATCGCAGCCTGTCCCTCATCCCGGGGTATGTATGGGGTTAGGGTTATCACAGTTAGGGTTAGGGTCATGCCCATAGAAATGAATGGAGAGTCACCACAGTGATGGGAGTATTTGTGTGTGTGTGAGCCATTGAGATAAAGACAGAGAGACATTCCTTCTGCAGTGTTTGTATGGTAAGGGTGATGGAGAGTGGATGACTGCTTATGCAGAGTGAAGTTAGGAGAGATCGGCCGTGATTCCACATGATACCTTTGGACAGACAGACTAAAGCTTCAACACCTGAATCACATCAGTTGTGCATTTTGAGCCCTTTAGTGAATAAATACAAAAAGCTGATTTTCTGATAACATGTAGTTAGATTTGTATGTTACCAAGTCAAGTATCAAAATCCCACACACTGTTTTCTTACTTACTCTAATAACTTTAATCAGAGAATTTACTTAACTGTATTACTAAAGTGTTGCTTCATGGTGTTTAAAGCACTTGACATTTGCATTACATTAAGCACATAAGTAACTGAATGTTCATACTTTGAATAAGGCTGAGTTCACTGATATCAGGTAGGGTTTTCTAATGGTTTATGGTTGTTATTAATAATAACAGAATTAAAAACAGTAGTGGAAAAGTGCACCAACCATCATTTGCCCTTCACTGTCGAACTTGAGGACGCAATTTATGGGTGTTTCTCAATACCAAGAACTCAGAGAATGTACTTGCTATCTTGCCTCCCAAGAATGAACTTGGATGCAGTGAATCATGGGATTGCTCTCATTTCGTGAGGATGCATCCGATGTATCCTTGCTATTTGCTGTGGGGCAAGAATGACATCAAGGGATTTTTTTTTACCATCCTCTGTACTGCTGTTCTTGAGTATTGGAACTGGTCTTCGGCAATGGAAGGTGACATAAAACGGGTTCATGGGAACACAAGTGTGGTCAAGTTCTCGTATTGAGAAGCGCCCTGTGTCTATGTGTCTCCTCAGCCCAGAGGATGGAGGCATCCCCCTGGACATTTGCAGGCTCTTCATCCAGCTTCAGTGCTGTTTAGAGATGTTCATCACAGAGATGCTGAAGGCTGCATGCCTACTGGGCTCCCTGCAGCTATACAGCAGAGGTATCACACTGACTTGCACGTTCACACTTCCAGCAAAGCATGCCCCAAGTCGTCATCTGCCTCGCACAGAGATCGGATTGGCTCATGTTCCTCCAGGGCGTGAGGACATGGGGCTGAAAGTGGAAATCAAGGCTGATGAAAGCTCTGACGCCCCTATTCTTCAGGAAAGTTCCTCCTCACCTACAGAAGGCTCGCAACGTGGTTGGCTGGTGGGCGTGGACATTAAGAACACAGAGAGGTTTGTGTGTGTCTGTGTGTGTGTGATCATGTATATATTACATTGTGGAGACCAGTGCAGCAAAAACCCGTTTATAGAGCTTGTGTGGACCATTTTTTTGGTCTCCACAAGGGGATCTCAATTTTATAAAAATCTGTGACAGCAATCCAAAAAATAAAAATGCCAAGTCTTGTATTTTGTTTGGATACTTATGGTTATGGTTAGGGCTGGGTAGGGGTTAAGGTTGTCATAGTTAGCATTAGCATTTTTCCCATAGAAATGAATGAGCGGTCCCCAAAAAGATATGATTACACGACTGTGTGTGTGTGTGTGGGGTGGTGGGGGGTTTGTGAGTGTGCAGGAATCTAAAAAAGTGATTGAAGCCGTGTGAATCAATTTTTTTCTCCAGAGACATGAAGCAGATGAGAAACCTTCTCAGCAAACTCAGGGAGACTATGCCTTCACCCTTGAAGAACCAAGGTATCTTTCCTTTTCCGGAAGCATGTGTTTCTGTGTGCATTTCTTGTACCAGTGTAGCTGGCTGAATCTCAGTCCAAATTCTATTACCTGTGTGTAGATGACAGCAGCCTGCTGAACCTCACTCCACACCCACTGATCAGACCGAGGAAGAGCCGCATCTTCAGGTTTTGCTGTCCTGCTAGGAGTTTGCATCCTGAACTCTGAGCCGTGGCCAGTGGGAACATGGTTCACAATCATGCACCTCCTTCTTCAGCCGATACCACCAATTCCAAACCGGCTTTTCTTCCGTCGAAAAGCAACTTTTTTTGTATTTTTTGTAAATCGCAGTATATAATGCAGCTGCAGACATAACACTTGATAGATATTTTATTTATGTAGTAAGATGAACCAGATTGTCATTTATGCTTTGCATCTGATTGCCTTGCCACGAGTGTGAAACATTGAATCAGGTTAAAAGGAACAGTACAGCTTGAGAGTGTGAATGTATCATTATGATTAGTGCTCTGTTAGGGCCATGAGACGTGTGAAATTGCAGTGGCCCACAGCCAAGGTCCACGCTGAGGAGAACTGCAGTTACTCATGCGAAGTGATCCGCCATCAACCAAGCAGCTACAAAGCAGAAATTGCATTAAGATTTTTGTTACAGATTTTATAATTCTGTAAACAACCATTTATTTTGTGCCATTGATTTAGTCTTCCATGTGCCATGACCTCTTTTGAATTTTTCATTCCAAGGAAAATAAAGTATTACGCCTAAAAGATATCAGAGATGCAGCAAATGGAAACGTCTGGCTTATAAGTAAAGCGATGGCCGATTGCAAGCGTTCCTGGTGGTGGATTTCACTGTTAGCTAGTTTAAGACAGGGAATTTTTTTGCGATCTTTTAAGAATAAGGAATACAAGCACATGACTAAACTGCTATACTCTTTTCTGAAGACATTAGAAGATTAAGATGCACTTCATTGGTTCAAGGGGGGAATTCTGGTGTCCACAGCAGCAAGAACATGCACAGACAAACAGGCATAACACACCACTCATAGTGCAAACATAGTAAACTGAGTGCAAACACATTTTAAGAGAACATAGCTCATAAAGTACCATGAAAACAGAATATGGTGATACTGCATAAAGGAATATTGAAATATAGTAATAATAAATTTGCAATGTTATATGTGCAATTAAGGAACAGAGAGCACAGGACTTTTACTGTTGCAATGAAGGGCTCCTTCCTGTGTTCTGGGTGGGGAGCAGCACGCTTGGGGGAGACATGGTGATGTCTAATGGCAGTAGGCAGGGATGAACCCCAGCAGAATGAGCAGGTGGCTAAATGTGCTCCAGTATAGCGCCCCCCTGAAGCGGATGTGCAGAATTGTTCATTATATTGTCCAATTTTGCCAACATCCTGTTCTCTGCTACTGCCTGCAGTGGGTCCAGCCTCAATCCTGTGATGGAGCTGACCTTCTTGATGAGGTTTTTCAGCTGTATGGTGTCACCTCAACTGATGCCACCTCCCCAGCTGGCCAGAGTTTACAAAAGCACTCTGGCCACTACGGACTGATAAAACGTACATAGCAAAGATCTACATTCCTGGGTTCTCTCATGTCTTAGTTTGTCTGGGTGTCTGCAGTGTGGGTTTGTTTCTGTGATATAGGAACTGTGTGGGTTTGGGTTTGTTTCTGTGATATAGGAACTGTGTGGGTTTGTGTTTGTTTCTGTGATATAGGAACTTTGTGAGTTTGGGTTTGTTTCTGTGATATAGGAACTGTGTGGGTTTGGGTTTGTTTCTATGATATAGGAACTGTGTGGGTTTGTTTCTGTGATATAGGAACTGTTTGGGTTTGTTTCTATGATATAGGAACTGTGTGGGTTTGTTTGTTTCTGTGATATAGGAACTGTTTGGGTTTGTTTCTATGATATAGGAACTGTGTGGGTTTGTTTTCGGGATGCTGGAACTGACCCACTGAGACAAAGCAGATTTGAAGGCTTGATTTAGTTATGCGCCATCACTAGGTGGGGCTGCTTCCCAATCAAAAGTATGGAGTCTGTCTGTGGGAATTTCTGCCCATTCGTCCAGAAGAGCATTTTTGAGGTCAGGCTCTGATGTTGGATGTGAAGGCCTGGCTTACAATCGCCATTCTAGTTCATCCTAAAGGTCTTCAGTGGGGTTAAGGTCAAGGCTCAGTGTGGGCCAGTCAAGTTCTTCCACAATAAACTCATCCAACCATGTCCTTATAGACCTCACTTTGTGCACTGGGGTACAGTCATGCTGACATAGAAAAGGGCCGCTGTCCCCAAACTGTTCCCACAAAGTTGGAAGCATATAATTGTCCAAAATTGCTTGGTATGTTGAAGCATTAAGAGTTCCCTTCACTGGGACTAGGGGCCTTGCCCAAGCCCTGGAAAGCGACCCCATACCACTGCAGAGAAGAAAAACCATCAATCACTAACAGAGGGTGTGGCTACAGATAAGGGTGACCATCCAGCGCTTAGGGAGGGCAGAGTTACAGAGAACAGTGACCATTCATCACTATGGGAGGGTGGGGTTACAGAAAAGGGTGACCATCCATCACTAAAAATAAGAGATATATTGAGGAAATGACTGTCTTCTCAGCTACAATCAACGCAACCCCCTCCAGAAGAAATGGGAGGGGCCATGAGGCTGCAGACAGCTAACACACACACTCACACAAACACACAGCACAGGGATCTAGCTGGAAGGTCCACTGAGAGATAACGCATTAAACGCTCTTCTCAGGATGTCTGGTGAGTTCAGCCTTGCTGTGAATGTGTGTTGTGTACACTTTGTCTCATCGTCCAGGCTCTGTCCTCTATGTTGTCTATCCACTGGCTATAGTCCAGGCTCTGTCTCTGTCCACTGGCTATAGAGCAGGCTCTATCTCTGTCCACTGGCTGTAGAGCAGGCTTTGTCCTCCATGTTGTTAATTCACTGGCTATAGACCAGGCTTTGTCTTCTATGCTCTATCCACTGGCAGTAGACCAGGCTCTGTCCTCTATGTTGTCTATCCACTGGCTATAGTCCAGGCTCTGTCTCTGTCTACTGGCTATAGTCCAGGCTCTGTCTCTGTCCACTGGCTATAGAGCAGGCTCTGTCCTCCATGTTGTTAATTCACTGGCTATAGACCAGGCTTTGTCTTCCATGCTCTATCCACTGGCAGTAGACCAGGCTCTGTCCTCTATGTTGTCTATCCACTGGATGTAGAGCAGGCTCTGTCCTCCATATTGTTAATTCACTGGCTATAGACCAGGCTTTGTCTTCCATGCTCTGTCCACTGTCTGTTTGAGTTTTTGCTCACTGTGAAATCTCTCACGAAGACTGTCACTTTTAAAGCACATTTATCCACTTCAGTTCATGGAAAGTTCAGTTGCGATACCATTGTGCATGTTATTAGCATTCTGGCTGCCTCTGTTTAATCCACAAACACTTCAGTTTAATTATTTTATTATTTAATATAAAATAAATTTATTATTATTATTCATTAGGTTGGTTTAAATTATAATTATTCTTATTGTGTAATTGCTTAACTGGTATTTTATTTCAAAATAATTAAAAATGAATTGTTCTAATTTTAACCTTTTTTTTAACTAGAATCTTCAGCAGCAAGTGTCCCTCTGTGAGCTTATTAGTCTCCATCATTACATCATATAACCCACTGCATCTACCCATAAGCCCAAGCAGTGGCTGCGTCGACTGCTGACTGTCATCGGCACTGTTAGTAAGCCGTGAAAGCCGTGACCAGGCGGCCACCAGTCGTCACTCGTCTATCTGCGGCGCTTTGAGCAGTTTGCCGGCTGCAGCCATGGAGCACGTGTCCCCTGCCCTGATGACACTGACGGCGCTCTGGGCCGCCACACCGAGCCTGGCCTGCTTCTGTGACCATTACCCATGGAGTGTATGGACCGCCTGCTCCAGAACCTGCAACTACGGGACCCAGGAACGGCACAGGTTAGACAGGCACCACTGAAGTGCAGCATTAGCCACTGCCAAGGGACATGAAGGGAATCAGAAACAGCAGGAGCGCCGCTTAGAGTGACTCCACCTGATTAAAAGGACAAAGAGAATAGATGGTATAAAGAAAAAGGTGCAATATGGCAAAAAAAAAATCACAGATGCACAAGTCACATGGCATGACATACAGCAATGTAGCTAGTAAAGGGAGGGGGGTGGGGTTGGCTGTGAACCCCCCCCCCCCCCCATATGCAGATAGAGGAAAAAAAGACACACATGAAGCTCAGATTTGGACAGTGCGGATGGGGGGTGTAGGATGTATGGGGGCACAGACCAGACTCAGTGTGGTCGCCTACAACCTTGATACAGCCGTGGAAAAAATTAAGAGACCGCTCTATATTTTTAAACAAATCTGTATTTTTAAATCCTGGTTTAATCCTGGTTCTGCTGGCAGTGGCTACACTGAGCAGCAGGATGCTTCCAGGTTCAAAATTTCTAAGACAGCAGGACACAAATATAAGGTGAAGCAGGAGACACTGGGAACAACCAGAAACCAGCCAGATAAAAGGCAGAAGCGACATTCTAATGTCAGAGATGACTGTTAACTTATCTGACAGTTTCTCATGAATCAGAGGATGGAGTGACCTTCGAAAGGATTGGGAAGCATTAAGTGCAGGTGTGAGGTGCACTGCTAGGACAGTGTGTATCAGGCTCTGAGAAGCAGGACTGAGGTCCCATAAAGCAAGGAAGAAGCCCTTCATCAATGAGAAACAGGGAAGAGCCAGGCTGCAGTTTGCAGAAAAATATATATTATTCACAGATGCACACCCAAAAACTGAGAAATAAGTGAAACAAAAAATTGTGCTGTGGTCTCTCAATTTTTTTCCGCGGCTGTATAAGACGAAGACCTGGTTCACTGCAGTAAAGATTTTGGCACTGCTACAGCTAATTGGCTAGATTCTGCTGACTGATTTGTACAAGTCTCTTTGTCTTTGGGGCAACCTCACAATGTCTGTCTGCAGGGCAATTCGCTATGATGATTATTACTGGAAGAATAAGTGTGATGAGCTGTGTGTGAAGCAGGAAAGCCGATCCTGTAACATAGAGGCCTGTGCGGTCCACTGCCAGCTGGGTCAGTACGGGCCCTGGTCCATGTGTTCACCCTGTGTCAGGAAACAGGTGAGCCTGTCACTGCACATATACACACATGCAGGCATAGACACACACTGATATTTGCCTATATGCACGTGTCTTTGGGAAGTGAGCTTCCATCTTCTGCATGCATACACAGTAAGAATGCTTGTGTTCATAAATCTGCTCCCACACACATGCATACCACACACACACATCCGATACTGAGGATAGTTATCTCCATTCATTTTAAGTCACTTGTCTAGCTTTGACTCTCTGCCAGACTGTAGCTCTTGCTTTGATTCTCTGCCAGATCTTGGCTCCTATTTTGACTTTCTGCTAAGCTGTGGCTCCTGCTTTGACTGTCTGCTATACAGTAGTTCCTGCTTTGACTCTATAAGTTCTTGCCGCCTACTTTGACTTTTTGCTAGACCGTGGCACCTGCTTTGATTCTATGCCACAATGCAGCTCCTGCTTTGACTCTCTGCCAGATCATAACTCCTATTTTCACTCTCTGTCAGACTGCAGATCTTGCTTTGGCTCTCTGTCAGACCATAGCTCCTGCTTTAATTCTCTGCCAGACCCCTTTCACTTTCTTCCACACTCTGGTTCCTAATTTGACTCTCTGCTAGACTGTAGCTCGTGCTTTGACTCTCTGTGACACTATAAGTCTGTGACTATTCCAGTTCAGGACACGTGAGCTGGTGCAGCCAGCGCAATTTGGCGGAGTGGCCTGCAGTGACCCCATGGTGGAAGAGAGATCGTGTCACCCCAGCACAGAGTGTCTGATAGAACAAGTCGACTGCAGAGAGAAGCTCACCTGTGACAACGGTACACACACACACACACACACACACACACACAAAGAGGTTTGTAATTATAGCTTTGTGGGGACTATAAGCAAAACCCTAATCCCAACAATGACAACCTTAACCCCTACCCAGCACTAACCTTAACCATAAGTAACCAAATAAATTACTTTTGGCATTTTCAGTTTTATAAGCACAGTCACAGATTTTTATAAAGTTTCTTTTCCCCTTGTGGAGACCGAAAAAATAGTCCCCACAACTTCAATTCAACAGGTTTTTTATCACATTGTGGGGAAATTTGGTCCCCCACAATGTACTGTATATCTGACCCACCCTACACACACACTGACATGCAGGGACGTTCAGGGACAGACAGGAACACACAGTGACGTTTAGGGACACACAGGGACATGCAGGGACACACAGGGACGTTCAGGGACACAGGGACATGCAGGGACACACAGGGACGTTCAGGGACACACTGTGCCATACCTTGGCATGTGTTTCTTTACCTTCTACAGGGCGCTGTATTGACCCTAAGCTCAGGTGTAACTCTCAGAACGACTGCGGAGATAACTCTGACGAGAGGCACTGTGTCAGAATCGTTAAGGTGTGCAACCGCGTTTACGAGAACCTCCCAGGTGCTGAGCTTATGGCGAGTGGGTAAGTCAGAGTTTGTCATGGCCAGACTGAGAGCCATAGAAAGATTCAAAAGTGATGGGTGTCTGTCCCTGAAGCCCCTTGTATGTCTGCATGGGGACAGTCCAGTGATGTGGGCACCTGCCCTTCTAGGTATGATGCCATGGCAGATGAAATGAGGGCAGCTGTTCTTGACAACTCATTCTTTGGGGACAAGTGTGTCACCAACAGGAGCAAGGAAGACAGGAAGAGATACCGTCTGCCTGCAAACATCGAGAGTGTGCAGCTCAAGGTACAGTAAGCATGCCTGAAAGAGGCAGCCATCATGTCTCCACAAACCTCATTTTCACCCCAATAATACTGCCCTTTCCAGGTGGAGTATGTGGAAGACTTCAAAACTGACATGGAGCCAGCCCAGAGCGAGCCTGTGGAGCTGGCGTCACAGGAGTCATCGTTCAGCCAGGATACTCCACAAAACTGGGGCAGCTCCTTTTATATTCCTCTGCTGTTCTCCAGCAGCCACAGCTGGAGCTCACAAGGGTCGTCCTCCTTCAGGACAGCTGTGAAGGCCTCACAGCAAAAGGTTTGCGCCCTTCTTTCCTAACTCTGTGCTGGCCAATCACGCCTTAAAGGTCGCTGTGCAGACCAATCACGCCTTAAAGGTCGCTGTGCAGACCAATCACCCCTTAAAGGTCGCTGTGCAGACCAATCACCCCTTAAAAGTCGCTGTGCTGGCCAATCACCCCTTAAAAGCCGCTGTGCAGACCAATCACCCCTTAAAGGTCGCTGTGCAGACCAATCACCCCTTAAAGGTCGCTGTGCTGGCCACTAACCTTCCTGATGACTGTCATGTCCATCCCTCCCGTAGGACTCCAAATTCATCAGAATTCATCAGGTGGTGCGTGTCTCCACCTTCAGGACTAAACCGTCAGATCTTTACCTCTCTGAGCCCTTCCTGAGGGTGCTCAACAGCCTGCCACTGGACTACAACTACGCCCTCTACAGGCAGGTTTTCCAGATTTTTGGTACTCACTACTTCAGCTCTGGATCACTGGGAGGCCAGTATGACTTGCTGTACCAGTACGACCGGGAGGAGTTGAAAAATTCTGGTGAGTGAGAATCTGGTGATGACTAGAAGCGTATGACACACAGTAATTGGTGGTGACTAGTGTGTCTTTATGTGTGCACTGTGGCCCCACCAGGCCTCACTAGTGTGTCTTTATGTGTGCACTGTGGCCCCACCAGGCCTCACTAGTGTGTCTTTGTGTGCACTGTGGCCCCACCAGGCCTCACTAGTGTGTCTTTGTGTGCACTGTGCCCCCCCCCAGGCCTCACAGAAACTGAATCCATTGGCTGTGTTCAGTCTGAATCTGCAAGGCACTTTTTCATTTTCTTCTCCGTCTCAAGTTCCAACAACAAGTGCTACACGAACAAGATGTCTGAGAAATATGAAGGTATTTCTTAATGAGACTTTTAGAGTGATGTGGATGGATGATACATCACATTGCTGGATGGTCTAACACCTGCTTCCTCGCAGCCAGTCTTGCAGCTGCAGTATTATGGTGCAGTTTCACACCTAACTGTACGTGTCAGCATTGCCTTAACTGAGCCCTGAATTTGGAACCCTGGTATCCAGACTCCAATGTTTCAAACATCATTGACCTTCTCTAATGTCCATCAAACTTCAGACCAATTAATGTTTGCCACTCCGTCCTGTGTCCTGCCTCGGTCTAGGTTCATTTATGAAGGCATCAGAGAAGTCAATTTCCAAGGTACGAGGGGGCAGGGCTGAATATGCTGCTTCTCTGGCCATGGAGAGGAAGGGTGTTCTTCCAGACAGCAATACGTACAGGAACTGGGTAAACTCCACCATAGACAACCCGAGTGTGGTGGAGTATGAGGTGAGTAGCCCATCAGCCAATCCCCTACTGTTATTCTGGAAAGTCTGCATCTCCCAAAGTGGCGCCACCTAGAGCAAAGCAAAACCTTGGCTCCTAAAACGCTAAAAGCCTGTATTGCAGTTCCAGGATGGACACCCTCCTTGTGACAACACGAAGGATGGATGGTACTTAGATAAGCTCTGTCTTTGTGCTTGCCAGCTCCGGCCCGTTCTGGATCTGGTCCGTGGGTTCCCATGTGCCGTGACGAAGCGGAGGCACCTGCAGAGGGTGCTGCAGGAGTACCTGGAAGAGTTTGACTCCTGCAAGTGTGCCCCCTGCCCCAACAATGCCCGACCTGTGCTGTCAGGCACAGAGTGTCTGTGTGTTTGTCAGAGCGGCACCTATGGGCCCAACTGTGAACAACGGGCACAAGACTACACCTCCGGTATTCTGCTCTGGGTCCATCCAGTTCCTGTCTATTGTCACATGACTAGCCTTTTCAATTATCACATGACCACACCTCCTATCCCTCCTCTAGTGTAACTACAGGTACTGGTCATCTTGTTCTCTCCCCTGTTCTGTTGTTTTTGGGTACAATCCTTCTGTGTACTTCTGACATGTGCTGTCACTTCAGGTGTATCTGCACTGCAGTGTCTGTATGTGGTTTCACTTTTGTTTCTGCATAGCAGGGCCATTGTGGACTGTTGCCCTAGATGTGCAATATTTGCAGCTATTCTCTCCTTCCAGAGGTGGTGGATGGCCGGTGGAGTTGCTGGGGGCCGTGGAGTCCCTGTGACTCGTCCATGAAGAGGCGTCGAGTCCGACAGTGTGACAACCCTGCACCGATGAGGGGGGGGGAAATGTGCAGGGGGGAAAGCCAGCAGGAAGAAGGCTGCTTCATCTCCATTTTCCAGCAGTAGGGTGGATCCTATTTGGCAGTTTATCAGATATCATCACATGTGATTGTGCTCTGAATCAGTCGATCAGGTCTGTCCAGAGAGCCGTAATTTGATTTCCATCAGACATTGCACTGTCTGTCCTCCAGGCAAGACGTCTGTGTCAGTGATGATGAAACAGTGAAAGAAGACCCAGACGCTGAGATCTCTGTGGGTTCACCTGGATGTTCCAGACCTAAGGCACCTCCAAACAGCTACCTGAGGGTGAGCGATGGCTATAGTGTGACTCATTAGCTACAGAGTCAGAGTCAAATTCTGAATTACTTGCCATTACAGCTGGGTCTTTCTTGAAGTCAGTCACTTTTTTCACCATTTTGATAGTTCTAGATGATTCTTTAAATGCAGCAGCACAGTGAAGATGAGTAACAAAGTTCCTTTATTGTTCACTTAAAGTGCAGAGTGCAGTAATATTGAGTAGTTCAGTTCAGTTGTTGTTGATGTGGACAGCTTGTGGAAGCTGCAGAGCCTCCTACCCGCTTACAGGGCTCAGAGAATCCTGTGCTCACATGTGCTTTGGGTCCTGCGATATCCTTTGTGCTTCATTGCAGTAGTGAATGATGTTTGCTTAGTCAATGGAGGGTAGCTCGGTCTCTACGATCTTCAAGGCTGACCTCACAGTATTCTGTTTAAGTTCATTGTTTAGGGAAATCAAATGACATTATGTGAGCAGGTATTTGACACGCGGTCACGATGACCCTGTAGCAGATATCTGACACATGGTCACGGTGGCCCTGTAGCAGATATCTGACACATGGTCACGGTGGCCCTGTAGACTTGCCCAGGGAGCACAGAACGGGGACACTTTTAACAGGAAGCTTGGTGGGAGTTTCTGGTCCAGTGAAATCTCTTGCTTCCTCTCCTCCGTAGATAAATAAGAAGCATTTCAGCTTTGGGGAGATGGAGGAGATCCTCTGCTTCACTGGCTTTGAGATGACGGGTTACCAATATGTTCGATGCTTGCCTGATGGGACGTGGACCAGGCCTGACGGACAGTGCATAAGTATGGCTTTGCAAGAGGAAAACGTGCAAATACACTGGAGTTTACACTGGATATAAACTGGTGAACCCAAGTCCCCAGTGTAATTAGTGTGGCACTCCGTCACAGCCGATGCTAATAATGTTAAAGGTTCAAAGGGCTTCCTGACATGCAATACCGATGCATAGGCATTTATGCATACCTTTTATCTACTCTGTATGAAGCTTAAGGAGTTTTTATATAAGCAGAAAGGAAGCTTATGGGATTTTCTTAGACTGACATGGCTGCTTGGTGAGCGTTTATTTCTGCCTTACAGAGAAGGTGTGTTTAGCTCCAGTGCTGCCAAAGGACATGACCATGCACCCAGAGAGAGCAGAGTACCGTGTCAGGGACATTGTGACATTGCGCTGCACAGAGTCTGGCATGATCACCTCCGCCCAGCGTCACTACACCTGTGGGAATGACCTGTCCTGGGACCCCCCCTTCGCTACTGATCTTCACTGTAAAAGCGGTATGTGACTATTTTTTTTTACCCCCAGAAGCATCATCCTCTCACTCCTCACACTGATTTTCACATTTCATGTAACCTCCACAGAGAAGCCTTTTGTGCCTGACAGCAGGTGTGGGAGGGGGGAGAAGCATGACGGCTTACAGTGCATCTGTATACCCAGGGAGGAGTGCCGGTGAGTGTCAGGGAGGCAGTGCATCCAAACCCAGTGTGCTACCATAACCTGCCAATGTCCTAGTGTATCTAAACCCAAGATGGTAGTGTAACCTAGCAGTATGTTACAGTATCCAAACCCAGAGTTCTAGCATAGCCTAGCAGTATGTCAGTGTATCCAAACCCAGAGTTCTAGCATAACCTGGCAGTATGTTAGTGTATCCAAACCCAGAGTTCTAGCATAACCTGGCAGTATATTAGTGTATCCAAACCCAGAGTTCTAGCATAATCTGGCTAGTGTGTTAAGCTCTTTTTATGCCTTCAGTGTTGTTTGTCGTCTCCACGTTTACCATGCTCCTTCTATAATTATGGCCTCTTTTCCATTAATAGCAAACTGTTGAAAAGTTTAATGCAAGGCCTGTATGACTGTGGCACTGCTGAATGTGCCGGCCAATTCTTGGTTTAAGTTTCAATTTAAATTTTAAATTTCAAAGGGCTGCATGGTGCAGTTCTTTTCCTTGAAACTGTATCATGTTCACTGTGCTTTACAGACAGTACATGGAGGATGTGTGCGTCTTGGATGCTGAGACGGACCGTTTTATGATGATGTCCATCTGTGGTTTCTACGCTGGCCGTTGCTATGGCGATCAGCTGTTCTTCATAAAGCTTGCAACATGTGCGAGTGATGAGACCCACAGGGATTGGGCACGCTTCAGAGTGAGGCTGTCCAATCAGAGCAGGGTCCAGGAGCCCTGTGGGTATGACACCTGCTATGATTGGGAGACCTGCACCGGTAGGACAAAGAACACTACTATTACTATTACTTTTATTATTACTGCTGCTGTTATTGCTGTTATTATTACTGCTACTGTTACTGCTATTATTGCTGTTATTATTACTGCTGCTGTTATTGCTATTATTACTGCTGACTTTACTGCTATTACTATTGCTACTGTTGCTAATAATATTTTTGCTATTACTACTGCTGTTGTTACAGTTATTATTGCTGCTGCTGTTGTTTTTATGGGAGCCGCACTGGTAACTCAGGAAGGAGTTGCTGTACTTGTAGCACAGCTAGCTATAGTTAAACTCTTCTCCTGACATTTCCCTCTTTGACTGGGTATCGGCCTGCCGGCCCTTTATCTGGGTTTTGTACAGTAGCTGTACTCCATCTCCATACGTTTTGCTCTGATTTTGCTCAGGGTTGTCCTCGCCGAGATGTGAGTGTAAGCTCCCTCGGGACTGCCCCAGGGATGGCAGCCGCAGCTTCTGCGTGCAGATGACGAAGACGCAGAACAGGAGGGCCCTGTCTGCCTGTTCTGTGGCAGCCTTGAGGTGCTCGGGGACGCAGTTCAGCATCCTGCAGGATACGGATTGCGCTGCATAGGGCACAGGAGGTGTTACGAGCAAACAAAACACAAGTGGAAGGCTGGAGATTTTGGTCACTATAATGAAATGTATTAGAAGCAGGAGTATTTCATGCAGTAAAGAATACTAAACAATAAACACTCAGCACCATAATAAAAATAATAAAAATCATTCAGCATTATTTCTTAACAGTTTGGTGGCATGTTATTCTAAGCATGTTGCTATAGTTACACTAGTGGCCAAAAGTGTGGAAACACCTAGCATTTTTGGCATGATACTTTAAAAATGACTGCATAAATATTGGCGATAATGTTTATTAAAAAAATCAAAGATTGTTAGAAGTATTATACATCGGATAATTAAATAGGTAACTGCTGCAGTAGCTGAATAAAGTTCTGCAATCAGTAAAAATTTGACGTTTCCACAATTTTGGCCACTAGTGTATACAAAATTGTATCTATATTCTTTTGTCTGTCTTTGTTTGGCTATATTGAAGTATTAAATTGTTTTCTTATGCTGTAGTAAATGTATTTTTTTAAGATGATCGTAAGTTTGCAAAATGGAGTATGAACTGGTACAGAAATGCATATGGTTATGGTTAGGGCTGCAAATGGGCGTGCAGAACACAAATCCTGATTTCATCTGTTCTTTTTCATTTATGTTCCATTATATATATATATAAACAAATAAGACACAGAACAATCTGTCTGCCAATAAATAGGTATTATTTATGCAGACACAGGCGGCGTGAACAATTAAAGTGGGCAGACACTTCATGTCATGTGATGCTATTTGATGAGGATACCGGAAAAGTAGCTAATGTGGGAGTAGGAGAGAGAACAAAGAGATGGGAGACACCATAACCCAAACCTGAGAGTGAACAGAGAGTGGGGAGATACAATAACCCAAAACCAAGAGATACCAGACAGAAGGCAGAGATACTATAACCCAAAGCTGAGAGAGAATAGACAGAGATGGGAGATACCATAACCCAAACCTGAGAGAGAACAAACAGTGAGTGGAGAAACTGTAACACAAACCAGAGAACGAAAAGATGACCCAGAACCCAGATGGACAAGGGTACCATGTGAGTCGTGTAATGTCATGCTTCTATATTGACCAGAGGTCAAAGTTTTATGCACCTCATCCATTGAGGCAGAGCGGCTTGAAATCAGACCATTTCTGTCTGTGCAGGCTTGGCATTTTGGATAAAATGGTTTTAAGCACTATGGTCAGTATTTAGAGCTGCATCAGAAGATCTCCTCCAGTGCAGAGGTAGTTTGAGATCCCACAGAGATCAGGATACATATTGAATGGGGTGACCATCGGTGGCCACACAGCATGCAACCCCCCCGCCTCCCCAACTGGCCCCACAGCTTCCTAAACAGGGGGTGCACAAACAGTGACCTGTCATTCCTGCTGTCAGAGCCCAGCAGAGCAAGAACTTCCTGTCTCTGTATTCTGACCCCAACCCCTGACCCTCAAATACTGACTCACAGCCTGTTATTCTTGCCTTTGTGCTCAGAAAAATGTCTCAAACAAGATTTGGTACCGTCAGAAACAGCAGCATTGAATCCCCCAGACAACTTTCTTATTCGGTCCAGGTATCTAAGCGCTACTCGTCTCACACTCACCAGCTTCTACAGTTTTTATAAGTACTGGATGGATCACCTGAAAATAAATAATAAATGTGTTTTTACCTGAATGCTGTGAGTCTTTGTTGTGATATACTGTATAGGTCTGAAAGTACTTACTCATTTATTGCAGATTCCACTCGTATGAATCTTTCCCCATTAGTTAGGTAGTTACTTATATTCCTTTGTGTATGTTTTACTGTCCGTGTTTGAAAATGTAATTTATATTATTTACATTTTTTATATGTATAAATATTGAAAGTAAGAACTGTAACAAAAACAGTGATGGTAGGATGAATATTGGTTAGGTGGGACAAATGGTAAATTGGGACACAGCAATTTACTAGCTCTGCATAAAGTCACTGAAGTCGTCTTCTGGTCAGATACTGTGTCCTCATCCAGCAATATAATTATATATTGATATGGTGTCACGTCCGGCCTGTACGATCCTCGTGTGTGCCACACCCCCCTCATTACCTCGCGTTAATTCCTGATTGTCATCACCTGTTTCCTGTTCCTCTTGGCTTGTCCTGTGTATTTAGTCCGCGTCTGAGTTAGTCTTGCCAGATCAGTCGATGTAGTGTTGGTGATTGTTCGTGGATGTTTGCCCTTGTGTGCCGAATAAACCCCCATTACCCGTATCACCGGCTCTGCTCACCTGCTTCCCCGCTCGCCTGTCTGCACGCATCACAACGCATCGCAACATATGGTATTTATTACTATTAATATATAATAATCACTATATTATATTGTGACACCTAGCGGACCTATGCTCCGGGGCAGCGAACACGAAGCGAGGCAGCAACTTCAAACACTGGGTTTTTTCTTATGAACCTTTGAAAGGACTCAAATGGCAGCTACAACTCCAACAAGCACCTGACCGGAAAACACAAGGACATCTGATGCTGGACTGTAAGGGACACACATGGAGCCTTTAAGGGGACAAATGTGCATACAGGCAGTTGAGTCATACTCTGAAAACTTTTTTTTTTCAGTTTGGCTTATAAAAACTTAAAATCCAAAACAGATCAAAATAAACACAACAAAACAGAATTCATATGACCCTTTACTTTACTCTCACTTCTGCCGACATTCATTTTTGAAACAGGTGGACTCATGAGCACGTTCTCAATAGGCACAGAGGGAGAATCAGCCCAGTACCAGCTTCATGTTGCTGGAAATGAGACACATGTAATGGTTTTTAAATACACCTGTAAAGTGGAGTAATACAGCTGATGTGAAATGTCCGAGTGCAGTTATACTCTGATAACCACACTCATAGAACACCCCTTGTCCAATCAGATTTCTTGGTCGGAACTAACTGCTGTATAAGTAATATATAATAACATATAATGTGTTAGTTCAGCTCCTTAGTTGCTCACTGTGTCTGAAGGTTAGATGTTACTCTGTGCTGCAGTATGAGTTTGTGCTTTGGTCCCTTGCCTGTTCCTGCTCCCTGTGTTGCCTTGTTTCCGGACCTTGTTTCCTTGTCATTTCTCTTCTTCTCCTTTGTAGTTTTATCCAGAGAATTTAGTTTCCGTAATAAACCCCCTTTGTGTCTCAGAGCCGTTTCTCACTTCCTTTTCCTGCCTGCGCCATGCCCCATTCCTGTGACAATTTTGTATATTTTTTGACTACTAAAAAGTAACACTGCACCAAAATGGTTACACATCACCATACTGGGATGTAGTATAGGTACTGAACACACACATGCATCTTTCTTGGATGTAGTATAGGTACTGAACACACACATACATCTTTCTGGGATGTAGTATAGGTACTGAACACACACATACATCTTTCTGGGATGTAGTATAGGTACTGAACACGCACATACATCTTTCTGGGATGTAGTATAGGTACTGA
>JAODJU010000119.1:30721193-30735342 GCA_026776725.1 Gnathonemus echidnorhynchus | reverse complement strand
GGGATGTAGTATAGGTACTGAACACGCACATACATCTTTCTGGGATGTAGTATAGGTACTGAACACGCACATACATCTTTCTGGGATGTAGTATAGGTACTGAACACGCACATACATCTTTCTGGGATGTAGTATAGGTACTGAGCACGCATATACATCTTTCTGGGATGTAGTATAGGTACTGAACACGCACATACATCCTTCTGGGATGTAGAATAGGTACTGAACACGCACATACATCCTTCTGGGAGTTGTATTTCAGCCAATGAATGCATACATTGTGCAAAACGCATCCTGACCTTGTCTGTTATGATCCAATCCACACACTGTTTCCCTGTCAGTGACAGCTTTCAGATTAAGGAAACGTGTATCTGACTGGAAGAATTGGTGTAGGAATCTTTCTGCTGTTACACAGATATACAGATTGGGTGCGTTGGGGATATTCTTGACTTTTAACTAAATCCTTTCTGCTCCAAAACCACCAGTTACATGTTGGAAGGAAGTTCAAGTTTGATTGCAATTGCTGAAATGTGGCTGCACACAGAAGTCCATGTGAATCTGCCCTTGTTCCAGCATGTTTTGGCTAGTCGCACCTTCCTGTTGCTGAAGAGGCAGCTCTGATATCTCGGAGGAGACATTCTTTCGGTCTTGCAGTTTTCTCTGGAGATACATTTACTGGCACCATTAGTGTCTGTTTGTTAGTCCATGATCTTTGGCCCATTGTGCTGTATTTCTTTGCCCTTTCTGTTCTAATGAAGACCATGGGGAACATCTGGAATGCATCCTCAGCTAAAGACCTACGCCAGGATGCCAGTGTCACGCCCGGCTTGTCCGATCCTCCTGTGTGCCACGCCACCCTCATTTACCTCGTGTGAAACTCCGATTGTAACCAGTTTCCTGTTTTGCCTGTTTAGTCCTGTGAATTTAAGTCTGCGTCCAAGTCAGTTTACCCAGATCTTTCATTGATGGATGTACCATGCTGTCCTGTCTAGTCCGTTTTATCACCATTAAAACCCCGTATTTTGGTCATTGTCTGTGCGACTCGTAATTCCCCGCTTCCTGCCTGCTCGCGGGACGCCAGTAATCACAGCCGGCATTATGGTTTCTCTGCACTGTCTGGCAGGGAAGAAACCAAGCAGCCCAAGAGTGTAATGCTTTAGTGCATTTTAGTTTGTGCTCAGGCAGAGGAAAAGCAGCTCAAAAAGTGCCACAGTCTTAAGACTTTTTTTTTTTTTTTTTTAATTTCATTTGCTGAGTAATATGCATATATGGCAGTTTGACTGACCCCAGCTTTGGTCATTGCGTTCTTCGCTGTTGTTACTCCTGTTCTTTTCTGGAAATAATGTTACTTTACTGTTATTTTATGCAGATCAGAAAATTATTAAAACTGTTATTAAAGACAAAAAAAATGACCATTTAGGCTAAAAATTATGCATTAATTAATCAACTTCAACATTATCTGCCCAATCTACAAAGATAATTCAATTTAACCAGCTTGAATTTGGAATTTTTAACAGTCAGGAAATACAAAATATTCAAAAAATACAAAAGGTCTGTAATGCCTGTAAGCCGATGTTCATGGTGTTCAGGTGTGTTATGTACAGGGCCAGCAGGGGGCATGCAGTGCGGCAGGGACAGGCTGGATATTTCTCCTGTGCTTAGACGTCAGTGATTGCTCCCTGCCTTTCTCTTTCACTGCTGCTGTCAGTGTCAGGTGAGACATGCACACTGACCACTTTCACGCACCATTTAATGTGCGAAATGTACTTTATGTCATAAAATAGTGTGGAGAAGAAACTAGATTATCTGTATAATCTTAATATTTTACTGCTGAGAATCTGTTCACAAAAACATAGCTACAGGTCACATGGAAACTTAATTCCGAAACCAAAATAAAACAGCTAATTTTATCATGTATCATATTTTGGTCCAGGGAAGGGTGCATTGTGTCAGGCGCTGAGCTGAGTGGGATTCATGTGTACATCTCAGCACCGTGGAGTCTCCCTAATGCAGTGACTCTCACACGGGGCAACTGAGCTTCAGAGGAGCTCGGCCCAGACGTCAGCGCCAGTGGTGACGTCCTCACTCCCGTATGATGAGTCTTCAAGTTGCTCTGCTCAGTTTCTACATTTAAATCTGCTTCATCGGCCCCAGGTTTGGAGATACCTGGTTTGATAACAAATTGGAGAAAAGAAAAAATATATATTTTGACATTTAGGAGAGGCAGCCATACATTTAGGTGGATGACTGTGAGGCACTATTAGTTTGCACCTGCAGGTTTGGGGTTCAGATCCCACCCCTGCTCTATGGGGGGAGTTTACTTGTGCTCCCAGTATACTGTGGTTTGCAGCGCTCCCTGAATTGCCCCCAAAGTGTGTAGGTTTGTGTGTCTATGACAGGCACCCCCATACTGCCTGACACAGAACCCAGGTCCAGGATAAGCAGCTAGAAGATAGATCTCTCTACATTCATGAATGTTTTCAGAAAAAGCATGGATGAATGTCTTTTTAATTCCAGGTAAAACTAAGCATAATTTTTTATTTTTGAATATCCTGGTAAGGTTTTTGACCTGGAATGCAGTCATAATAAATATATATCACTAACTCTGTTAAGTCAGTAATTTTTCCACTAATGGTTCAGTACAGATATGACCTACACCAAAATTAACCCTTTGTTGTTCCGGAAATGCCTTAACTGCCCCGTGGATGACGGTGGTAGGTGGCTGCTGGCTGACTGGCCGCACCTTAATGGGCAGATATGAGGATTGTAGCTCTGGCCCAGATGAAAATCAGGCTTACCGCAAAGTCTACGCCGGTACATTTCTTGACTTCATCCACTTTTAGCCCCTCCCACAGCTCAATGAGGGTCAGGCCACTGTTTTTGTCCACATCAAAGACGGCCTGTAACAAAGGGCCAGGAAGGGGTTGGCACTTGCAGTTCGACTACTGAACACACATTCACCCTACTGAGAGCTGTAGTCCAGCTACTGAACACACATTCACCCTACTGGGATCTGTAGCCCAGCTACTGAACACACATTCACCCTACTGGGATCTGTAGTCCAGCTACTGAACACACATTCACCCTACTGGGATCTGTAGTCCAGCTACTGAACACACACACATACACCTTACTTGGAGTTAAATGTAAAGTGCTTTGTGACAATGATTTGCATACACTGAATGCATACAATGCGCAAAATGGGTCCTGACCTTCTCTGTAATGATCCGGTCCACACACTGCTTCCCTGTCAGTGGCAAGCTGCACTTTTCCAGGATTTTGTGCTTCCCACCCTGAAAGTGAAGTGGTGCTAATTAGTGAGTCAGTCATGTGACCTGACTTGCAGCTGGCACAAAAAATGACAAAACTCAAAATACAATCATTAAAATGGTGTTACCTTAGCAGAGTGTTCCATGGTGACAACCACTTTGGTACCAGCACTTGCTACTAAGTCCATAGCCCCGCCCATGCCCTTGACCATCTTACCCTGGTGGGTAAGAGGGGCGACAGTCACACCCAGCGTCAGTGTCTCCCCACAACTGTGAAACACACACACCCCACTTTGGTGGACACACTCACCGGGATCATCCAGTTGGCCAGGTCACCGTGGCACGAGACCTGCATGGCACCCAGCATAGTGAGGTTGACATGCCCCCTATAGACAGAGACAGGGAGCACATGAGGATGCTTCATCTACAGCAACGGAGAGCACAGGCTGGCATCTTGCTGTTTTCACACATCAGTGATGATCAGCTGTGATGCCTACTTGCTGTCATATGTAACACCATAATCTAAAATTTGTCAAAACAGTTCAGATATTGTTTGATTTTCCAGTATGAACATCTCCTCTGCACTCATCTGAGCCCTGTCACAGCACACACACACACACACACACACACACACAAATTACCCCCTGATCATGGCAAAGGACTCGTCACTGGAGAAGTAGGAGGCTCCATCCAGCACAGTGACTGTTTCTTTACCTGGTGACCCAGTGGAGAGTGAAAGAAATATAGGGTTAAAGGACACGAACTGCAGGAAACACAATTCTTGGATGCACGGAGGAAAAGGAACCTACCAGCATTGATGAGGTCTGCATCCACTTGTTCTTCTGTGGGGTAAGGACCCTTTAATATGTAGTAAAAGTATTTAAGACCAGATTGCTGTGGAGAAGAGACCCTCCAAAATGACAGAAAAATCCATCATCACAGCATCGTGTCCATTTGGTGGGTACTCACCAATCCCAGAATTCCATTCTCACTCTGCAGATGTACTGTGATGTCTGGGCTGATGAAATTACTGGCCAGCATGGGAATCCCAATGCCGAGGTTGGCTGAAAGTCTCAGTCAAGGTTTCGTGTGTCTCTGTCATCTAAAGGCCACCAAAAACTGTACTAGAATTCATTTTAATATTCAATTTTCAATAAATGTATTTATGTCTGTATATAGGGCTGTGTGAGATGACGATATATTTTCTGTAATGAAGAATGTGTATAGTTTCATTACATGCTCTTTTGTTAATTCCACTGTCACAAATCACACTCTTTACAGCAATATTTTAAGTCATATGGAGAAGGCCGTCATATGGGACGGATGCAGGCCAGAAATATGAGTGAAGGCAATGTCACCGCCCAGTCTGCTGGACCAGCCCGACCAGTAACCGCGGTGCCGCTAGGCTTTGTGCGTGTGTACAACAATTTATGGTGCTGTCTGATCTTTGCCCCGACAGTTCATGGTTTTTCATTTCATTGTATACATTAATATTCTGTTACATGCTTAATTGGAAATTTGCAAAAAGGTTCTAAAGTAAGTAAAACAAGTACCTTTTATTTATCAATTCTATAATTTAAAATGTTATAAGAAATAGGCCTTTCCATGTGGTCAATTTTTATAAATTATTCATTCATCATTCTCATATATTGGGATATGAGGTTTTGGTCATATCACACAGCGGTATCTGTTCATTGTAGTGAGTGGGACTAGACCCAGACTTATTTGTCGAAGTCGGTCCACCTCAGACTGTGGTCAAGGATACCATACATGCCATCCTCAAATTCCAGCGCTGCCCTCCTGATAATGCGCTCACGTACCAGGTCCGACTCATTCTTGGGCTTGGGTGCAACCTGATCCTTCTTAACAATACGCTTCTATTGGAAAAATAGTGCCCTCTGCTGGATGAAGCAGCCACTGACACCCATAAGGCCTCAGACATGCGTCATACTTCATTCATAATAAGCAGCTGTAACAGATTTCCAGACAATGACCTAAATGTTCTTATATTACACTATAATCAGCAACAGAAGTAAATATAAACTGGGCAAAGTGATTTTTACAAAGCTTTGTAAAAACACCTTAAATGAAATGCTCCCAGGATTCTAACCTTTGATTAATTTGAAATTTTCTTACAGTTCGAGGCAAATGATCAATCTATGTGCATTTGAAATAGCAAAAAATCCCATCTTCAAACACTAAATGGAAAAGATTCCTGAATAAAGTACAAAGTGGAAATTCACTGGGCCTCAGGTTCAGGGCTGCAGATCAATAGTCAGAAGCTAAAGTAGAAGAGACGTCAGTACATTCTGTGTACTTTGAAGGTTTGGGTCACCCATCCCAATGTGAAAGGTCATGAACTTCAAGCTCACCTCTATCCTCTTCTCGTAGCTGCCCCCGGTCACAATCCTATCCACGTAGATGCTGGGTATGTGAACGTTTTCTGCCGCAAAATCCCCAACATCCACTACTTCCTCCACCTGGCCCATGCAGAGATGAACAAATCCTCAGAGACACTCAGCAACCCCCAGGATCAAAAGGAACATCCACCTCTGCTCATCTGCTATGTCACGTATGAACACTCATATATAAACACTGAATGAATACCTGTCCACTATTGGAACATAAGACAAGTATGCAGCAGAATTAAGCTGCTTTAGTAAACCCATCCCTAAACTGTAGAACACCTCAACCCTCAACCCAACAGTAACCTGTGTAGTGGATACACACCTCAACCCAACAGTAACCTGTGTAGTGGATACACACCTCAACCCAACACTAACCTGTGTAGTGGATACACACCTCAACCCAACACTAACCTGTGCAGTGGATACACACCTCAACCCAACACTAACCTGTGCACATACCTCATTCCAGTAATGTAGCCCTAAATAATATAAAGAAGTCCTACCTCAATGATTGTAACTTTGGCTGCTTTACACATGGGCTGATTGAAGTTTCTTGCTGTTTTCCTGATAATCGGAAAAAGAGGAGTGAGAATTCAAATGCGTGTAAAGACTGCAGGAAGTAGCAAGAAGATTATCTTGCAATTTCAAACAGCTCATGGCTATTGCTTACACAAAGTAAAGTTTAGGGTGGATGCTGCACCCTGGTGGTGAGACAAAGAATGACAAGCTGACAGTGTATATGAGTTATGACTAAAGGAAGAAAACAGAAATTAAACTGATATTTGTCTGGTGGTCTAGACCTGAAAATAATGTTTCCAGCTTTGTCTGCCTTCCAGGCTTTAACCAGCGCAAAGTCTCCCCTGATGGCTCTCTCCATGACGTAAAAGCGGCCGTCGAATTCTTGGACCTGCGGAGTGATCACATGACATCAATGCAGAAAGAGCTGTTCAATAACAGACAGATCCTGTGCGTTATGGTGAAAACCATGAACTCACCTCTCGTTTTTTGCTTGCAATAGCCACAGTGCCATCTTTGTTGTATTTGATGGGTGAGCCTCCTTCCTGAATCAGTGTTCCATAACCTGTAGGCGTGAAAAAGGCTGGAACGCCAGCCCCCCCGGCTCGAATCCTCTCCGCCAATGTGCCCTGCAGGAGCACAGCTGCTGTCAATCCCTGCCATTAGATGCATCTCATACTGAGGGGAGGGAGGTGCTTCAGCCTCACCTGTGGTGTGAGCTCCACCTCCAGCTCTCCAGCCAAGTACTGCCTCTCGAACTCCATGTTCTCCCCCACGTAGGATGACACCATACGCTTTATTTGCTTGGTCCTCAGAAGCAGGCCCAGTCCAAAGTTATCCACACTGCACAGCAATAATCCCAAGCTGAGGTTATGAGCCACTGTGATATCAAAACCTACCCTGCTTAGGTAAGACCCTGCACCAAGATTACACAGCATGGAGGAGGCAGACCCAGCTAAAAGTCATGTTATCAAGCCTGGCTCTGAAATCAGACTGCATGGTGACAAAGTGTGCCACAATGTCAGCTTAGTAAATTAGCGGTACCTCCCTCACTGCATTGTGCCAACTGTAAAGTTTGGTGGAAGAGGGATAATGGTATGGGGTTACTTTTCAGGTATTGGGCTAGGCCCCTTAGTTCCAAACGTCAGCATACCAAGACATTTTGGACAATTCTATGCTTCAGCTTTGTGGGAACAGTTTGGAGAAGGCCCTTTTCTGTTCCAGCATGGCTGTGCCCCGGTACACAAAGCAAGGTCAATAAAGACAAGGCTGGGTGAGTTTGGTGTGGAAGAACTTGACTTGTCCACACAGAGCCCTGACCTCAATCCCATCAATCACCTTTGGGATGAACTAAAACAGAGATTATGAACCAGGCCTTCACATTCAACATTAGTGCCTGACTTCACAAATGCTCTTCTGGATGAATGAGCAGAATTTCCCATAGACACATTCCAAAATCTTGTGGAAAGGGAGGGACCAACTCCGTATTGATAGCTATGGTTTTTGAATAAAATGTCATTAAAGTTCTTTTAGGTGCAATGGTCAGGTGTCCCAATACTTTTTTGTCCATATAGTGTACACAGGCAGAGTTGGCTTGTTTTGCAATTCAGCTGATCCACACATGTGCTGGATTAACAGCAGACTCTGATATTCGTTTTATCTATCTGAAGAAGACAGAAACCATGCAGAGCCAAAAAGCCAAGATACATGGTAGTCAGGCAGAGGCTGCAGAGCCAAAAGGCCAGGATTCGGGGCAGTCAGGCAGAGCCAAGAGGCCGGGATACGGGGCAGTCAGGCAGAGCTAAGAGGCCGGGATACGGGGCAGTCAGGCAGAGCTAAGAAGTCAGGCACTTATAGAAAGAAATACACTATACACTAATCACAATTTTGAACAAATACATCACGCTGAGCTGTCAGGTGGACTCTCCCCCTGGCACAAGTGCTTACCCCGCATTGTTACTGACAGCCGTGAGGTGTTTCACCCCAGTCTTCATTAAGCTGTTTATCAGGTTCTCGGGGATGCCACACAAACCAAAACCTGGGGTGGAGAAGAGCATCATGATGAATGCCAGAAGACAGGGAGCTATGTGTATTTTGCTGGTGCTTCGCAGAAGTCTGGACCCTTCCGACCTGGGATCACCCACAAACCCCCCATCTGGGATCTCCCACAAACCCCCCATCTGGGATCACCCACAAACCCCCCATCTGGGATCTCCCACAAACCCCCCCATCTGGGATCACCCACAAACCTCCCATCTGGGATCTCCCACAAACCCCTGCCTGGGATCACCCAAATATGCCCAGCCTGGAATCTATCACATGACCCCCACCTGGGATTATACACATAATCCCCCTCCTGAGATCTCCCACATAACACCCATTTGGGATCTCCCTCATGACCCCCACCTAGAATTACCTACATAACCCCCACCTGCATGGGATCTCCCTCATGACCCCCACCTGGGATCTCCGGCATGAACCGCACATAGGATCTCCCACATGATCCCCAGCTAGGATCTCCCACATAACCCCTGTCTAGGATTACCCTCATAACCCCCACTTGGGATCTCCCACATAACCCCCACCTGAGATCTCCCACATAACCCCCACCTGGAATCTGCCATGTTCAGCAGACTCAGGGTTCCCCATCAGCCTTAAAAAACAGCGCTTGCAGAATCTTCATAAAACCTACCTCCCACAAGCAATGTGGAACCATCTGGAATGTCCTTGACCGCCTCTACTGGATCACTATAGAACTGCACTAGTCTCTTTGTGGAGCTGGAGAAGAAACAGCCGAACAGCTGGGGAAAGCATAGCAGTGGAGTTAGCAAGGTGGAGGCATTCAACAGGAAGACAGAATAAATAAGAAAAGGAGCAGGCGTCTGATTGGCTGGGCTCTGATACTGGGTGTAGGTAGAGCTGTACCTGATGGGTTTATTCAAAGAGGGACACCCTTGGTAAATGCACTGGATAACAATTCTAATTAGCACAACTATAGCATTAGTACTGTAAAATGCTACTGCTACTGCCTGGTTTGTACTTCAGACATGTGGCTGAAATGGTGCGGACAGACAAACACCGTGTTTCTGTAGAGTGACGTCACTCTACCCTTCTTAATGGGCTGATCTCAGCAGTTCCAGGGGTTAAAGGCAAATACAGAGATAAGAGCATGACAGACATCTTAGACGTTACTAAACAATAAATCAATAAGCTCACATAGTGCTAAATCTGCTTGGCAGCCGAAAGCGACCCTACGCCACCCTGTATTATTCATAAATTGTCAGCAAATAGATTTCCCAGGCACTAGATTAAAAGAAATTGTAACTATACTACTATAATATTGGACGATTTAGTTACAACATATAATACAGTGACAAAAAAGATTTTACAGATTGCGAGCTTGGTAATTTTTAAGAAACGTGTAATTTACACATTCATAAAAAGGATCTAACTGCTTCACCTTACAACAGCTTGGCTGTGTGCCTTCAAGGACAATGATGTACTCTGCCACTGTCACACAAACTCGGAGCGCGGTAACTGCAGGCAGGCAATAAGGGGAAATGTACCGGCTGAGCAGCTCTCTGCTCCTCACGCACGAGATAGCTATAGGGTCATGTTTTGTCTCTTGGGTGCTAGAGCCTGTCCCTGATACTGTGACAAACTATAGCACACAAATTCCTGTTAGCATCAATGTCCACAAAAGCTTGTGAGATGAACTCCTTCAATTCATCCATTGAGAGGGGTTCCCTCTCAAAAACCTTCTCCTTTACTAGCCCCCCAGCGCACAAAAAAAAAGTCGGGTGAATGTGGTGGCCAGTCAACGCTACAACGTCGCATCGATCTAAGGCCGTGGAGAGGTGTTGTCAAAACTGTATAGGCCTACCTACATTTAACAATAACTTTGTGTAAAATAAAAACTTTCTTTGTAATATAGAACCTTTAGTTTGCAAAATAAAAAAGCTATACCTACGTTTAACAATAACTTTTTTTTTTTTTTAATAAAAACGTTCTTTGTAAAACGGAACCTCTACTTTGTAAAATAAAAACTGTATACCTACGTTTAACAATAACTTTTTTAAAACAGAACCTTTACTTTGTAAAAATAAAAACTGTATTAATCCTACTTTTGGCCCACCCTGTATAGTCTGGTATGTATTTATATTCGCAACTTTTAATATCCGATGTATAGACTATAAATAAAAATGCATTTTAGTGCAAACACAAATTAAAACATGAAACACATAACTGTAGAACGTATGCTTATTTAAAATTGTAATAGTATTTAAATACCGACCTTGAGAGGTTGAGAGGTGCCGCATAAATGAACCCTGTAGGCTGCATGGGCATTTCTGTAAATTCCTTCCAGTTTTGCCAGTGTTTTGAACGTAGTCATCTTCCACAAGAGTTCAGCTCCTACTCAGAGGAATAATGATGAGGAATCGGCAGCGACTATCCGTCTGTCCGTCAGCCGGACACGGAGAGGGGGAGATAAACGGGCATCGGGAGGGAGGGGGGTCGCGCAGCCAATTAGGGATTAACCTATGTGGCGCGCGTGACGCCTGACGGCTTGATTAAGAGAAATGCGCCTCGGAGTTCCGACGGCTTTTACCGACGTAATTATGATATTACGCAGTTTACTAATATTTGTATGTAATTACTTTATACGTAAGTAATTTTCTATTGTACAACTGTATATATTTTATTATTCCCTTATTATCTCTTCCTCTTGTAGCCTACGTAGAGGTATCCCAGATAGCATGAAGGATCGGCTGATGTGCGCCAGTGTCGCCTCTCACTTGGCACTGGTTTATCGGAATCGTGCCAAGTGTGGTTTACGCACAGCAACTTGGGTGTTGGCAAACGGTTATAGGGCCAATTCATTTATGCCACCGTCGGCCCAAGTATGTTCGGATCAATGGTGGCATATTACCAGGGTCGCCAACTCTTACGTATCTGGCGTGACAGTCACGCATTCAGACTCAGGCTCATGCAAGAAATCTTACGGAAAATCTATATTATTCCATTATAAACCTAAAATTAGCTACATCAAAAGCGTTGGGGTGGTTTGCAAACCCTACAGACTATTTAAACGGTATTAAAACTGTTGCATACATGTAAATGAGTATGCAGACTTGTCTTGAAATGAAAATATCACGCCAGCCAGCTGACCCAAGTCGGCAGTCCTGTATTACAAGGGCACCGGTAAAAGTATGCAAATCGCGTTTTTCAATTTTTTGATTACTCGGTATTTAAATAAATAGTCTATAGACCATGTCTGTCTGTCAGCGAATGCTGATATCATGATTGATAGCTGATTTTTGTGATAAATTGTTAAATAAGCTGGTTCGACTTAGTGTTTATAACTGTATGTCAATTAAATCATATGAATATGTATTCAATGTAATGCCACAATATAATGCATGTCTGTCAGAGTTGCTGCGCCTCATTGGACCCATCTCATCAGGCCGGGCTTGACCCTGATTCAACCCATCCATCCATCCATTCATCCATCTTCCGTTCCCGATTGTCCTACTCAAAGTCAGAAATTTTAAAAACTATTTTTTTTGTAAATCATTTCATCAGTCACATGCATTGTGCTTTGGTCTCCGTGGTATTCAGCTGCTGTGAACTTAGAAGCCCTGGCTTTTGATCTCTGCATATTGACACATGTCAAATTCTGCCCGGACCTCTTGCAACAGAGGGGCACGTGTTCTACCAAACATAGCTTCAAACAAATCAATACAATCCAGGGGAAAGGTCTTTTTCTCATCAATACGGCTACACTTTGCATTGCTTTTAATAAACTGCTCAACCCAGCATTTGCAGGTTCTTAAACATCAACTTGGTCCCATTAAACGGCATTTATTTGTTTTTTTTTTTTTTAAATAAAAACAAACAAAAAAAAAGTTGTATAATATGAATACTACAGTTATGTAATATGAACCTTAATCTTACATTATCACGGCAACTCAGTTCAATCCAGCCATTCAAAGAGATATCACTAAATAGCAATTATCTTACTAGGAAAACGTTTAAACAATTATTTTTGATGGAAATAAGTGATCGTATTGGGGTCAGAAAACAATGTTGATTTTTGTTGTGAAAATGCACACATGTATGTGACAACAATAAATAAATTACCAAATACATGATTACAGTTACTGCATCTTCTCTAAGATAGCGGTAAGGCACTGATGCACAGTTAGTGTAGACACATTCCGTTAATGCTGCTTCCCGATAATGTCAGTAGCCAAGGGTTTCATTCGTGTTCCCCGTGATGATGAAGCCTAGTTGGTGTTTATATGAGATTTAAAAGCACCAGACGAATGGTTTGTACGTGATCTTTATTACTAAGGTTGCAATCATTTTCTGCACGTTTAAGACGAAGTCACATGACCGCTACTGCGGGAGGAGATGTGTCACATGACCGTTGTTGCGGGAGGGCGGGGCTGTGTCACATGACCGGGCCTCAGCCATGGCCGACGACGCCAGACGGCGGGGCTTCGAGTTGGAGCGGAGGGTGTTTGAGCTGGATAGCAAGTGCTCTGGCCTCCGCATGGAAAAACACGGTAAGGTGCCGCTGTTTGAATGTCCGGTTTGTATAGCGATACTTATTAGGAGCTGCCGGAGCGAGACTGCCCGCTCTTTTCGCTGTTGTAGCTACGTGTTTTTAGCGGCGCGCTTTAGCTGACACTCCTGACCGGGCGCTCTCTCACTGGACAGCCCAAACGTTTGGCCGCGGATCCCGGCGCGTCAGTGACCCGGCTAGCGGGGCTCCGTTTTCGCTCGTCGTTTCCCTTCTTTCTTGGGTATAAAGTCGTTTCATTCGGTTTTTAAGTGCAATGCCCGCGTTTAACTGCCGGTTTAACCTCCCTTCATGTGTGGCGGCCTCAGTCTGTCCATGAAGGATTAGGGTTCGAAAAAGGCAAAAGCTGGTATAAACATCTACATATATTTACGTTTTCTGTCTCCAAGGAGATTTTGTTTTTCGTAAAGTATCCCTGGCACTTCCGGCTGGCCATGGTTTAAACGAAGCTCTTAATAAGACACCGAAATGCTGCACACACCTCGTACAGTGTCACAAAGTAGCATCGTACCGCAACACTCGCTTGCCTTGGCGAAATGCATCATTTAGTAACTCATTAACGTTTTCTGTTTTTCCCAGATGATGATTATTTGCAGAATGCCTCCACCATACTAGACAAGCTGAAGAACTACTACAGACACGGGGCCGAGAGTAGCAGCCTACCGAAGCTACTGCAGGATTACACCCAGGTAACCCTCTTTGCTGATGGATTACACCCAGGTAACCCTCTTTGCTGATGGATTACACCCAGGTAACTCTTTGCTGCGGGATTAAACTCAGGTACTGTCTTTGCTTCAGGATTAAACTCAGGTAACCGTATTTGCTGCGGGATTAAACTCAGGTAACCGTCTTTGCTGCGGGATTACACCCAGGTAACCGTCTTTGCTGCGGGATTAAACCCAGGTAACCGTCCTTGCTGCGGGATTACACCCAGGTAACCGTCCTTGCTGCGGGATTACACCCAGGTAACCGTCCTTGCTGCGGGATTACACCCAGGTAACTGTCTTTGCTGCGGCATTACACCCAGGTAACCGTCTTTGCTGTGGGATTACACCCAGGTAACTGTCTTTGCTGCGGGATTAAACTCAGGTAACCGTCTTTGCTGCGGGATTACACCCAGGTAACCGTTCTTGCTGCGGGATTACACCCAGGTAACCGTCTTTGCTGATGGATTACACCCAGGTAACCGTCTTTGCTGCGGGATTACACCCAGGTAACCGTCTTTGCTGATGGATTAAACTCAGGTAACCGTCTTTGCTGCGGGATTAAACTCAGGTAACCGTCTTTGCTGCGGGATTAAACTCAGGTAACCGTCTTTGCTGCGGGATTAAACTCAGGTAACCGTCTTTGCTGCGGGATTAAACTCAGGT
>JAODJU010000119.1:30693856-30721093 GCA_026776725.1 Gnathonemus echidnorhynchus | reverse complement strand
GTAACCGTCTTTGCTGATGGATTACACCCAGGTAACCGTCTTTGCTGCGGGATTAAACTCAGGTACTGTCTTTGCTGCGGTATTACACCCAAGTAACCGTCTTTGCTGCGGGATTACACCCAGGTAATCGTCTTTGCTGTGGTATTACACCCAGGTAACTGTCTTTGCTGCGGGATTAAACTCAGGTAACCGTCTTTGCTGCGGGATTACACCCAGATTACCGTCTTTGGATTGCTCTTGGGTACTGTCTTTGCTGCAGGATTGTTCTCGGGTACTGGTTTTCCTGCAGGATTGCTCTCGGGTACTGGTTTTGCTGCGGGATTATGACAAGACCTGGTCAGGAACTGTGATTGCTGGCAGCAGACTGATGATGAAGTCTAGGCATTTCAGGCTGATTGCATTCTTTGAGGTTCTACTTTCTGCCCAGCGATGGGTTGGCACCCCATCCTGGGTTATTCTCTGCCTTGCGCCTGAGGCTTCTGAGAGAGGCTCTGGACCCCCACAACCCTGCATAGGGCAAGGAAGTATACTGACACTAAACATGATATTTATGGTGTATAAAAACGTACATTTTTTAATTTTTCACCTGGCTCAATTTGTATAAAATTTTTTTATACAGTTGTTAGAAAGTGGAAACTTTGAAGAACATGAAATCACCAGTGTCCCTAATTCAATTCAAAGAGGCAATACATATAATTACGTGGAAATAAATACTTAAAAATCTTTTTTGAAACTATTTTGAAACCAAGTCTTGTTTATATAGACTGTCTATTTATCCAACATTTCAAACTCGGTTTTTTATAAAAACTTTTCAGTCTTATGTCTTGTTAGGTGGCTAAAGGAGGCTGATGTTCATTTTTATTATTTGACATTTGAAAAGAGACTACATAGTAGCATGCGGTGTTCAGAAGAAAGGAAATCTTTTCTCCATCTTGTTGTATTTATGTTTTTTTAACTAAGCTCACAAGCACATTAATTGAATACATTCATTTGAACAAATTGGTACACAAATCATCAAGTAATTATCCAAAGTTTATTTCTGTTTCAATTTTCAGCAGAAAAAATAATTAGAATTCATTTTTGGTGTGTTTGTAAAAATAAATAAATAATTTCCTTTTTGCGTTACCTGTTCATATATCTTTGGGGTACATGGTTCTGCCTGTATTGTGTCCCGATTACCAAGTCCTGGGTAGTAAGGAAATGATGACACTTTTCTCCGCATGTTCATGTAGGTTTCCTTTGGGTTCTCCAGGTTTTTTCTATAGATCCAAAATGTGCCATGTGTGTTGCCATGGGAATACTGCTGATTTGGCTGGTGACTAAGTAGGCATGTAAATTGCTGGCCCCAAGGAATGGTTGGATGTGGAAATCTTCAATTTCTATCATGATTCGATTTTTTAACTTCACTGAAAAAAAATCACTAATAGTACCATGGGAACTTTATTACATAAAGATAGTTGAATCTCAGAACACAAATTATTGTTATAAAACATGGGAGAACATGCCAGTGTCAAATTGTCAAAAGGCAAGCTACTGAACTGTACAGAAAAAAAACCCAAAACCTTAAAGAAGCACAGCCCAGCTTTCCCAGCCTCCTAGCGCAGATCAGCAAAATGACCTTCGATCATTTTTTATTTTGGGGAAAATGAAAGATTAATCTGCGGGCTGGATTTAATAATGAATTATAAACACTTTGCGGGCTGGTACTTTGAGATCTCTTAAGTGGTGAAGGAGCTGACAAAGTCGCTTGTTCTCTACTATAGAAAATAGCTGATCGTCCAATGTAATTATCTTCATTATTTTTTGTAGTTGTGTCTGTAGCTCTTGCGCTGTTAACTTCATATATCAATTTAGTTTACATATCGGACGGCACTTAAAGATTGACAGATCGCACCGATGCTGATGTCTTAATTTTAGCACATATTGGCTAATAGCAATATGTTAACCACTGTCCTGCATCTAAGGCTAACAATACATTTTACTTAGCTAGCCAGTTAGCTACCTCAGGGTCTTGACTATTGCTGCTGCAGCTTGCAAAAAAAAAAATGACTTTCACATGATAAAACAGAGGCATTTCACAAAAGCATCGTAGCACAAAGATCATGAGGAAGTCCCCCCCCGCCCCCCACACCATTCTCCATTTTGGATATTTGCATGACAGTGCTGCTACTTCGTGTGTGAACGTGAACTAGGAGTGTCGTTATCCACAAAAATCAGTTCTGACAATGAATTTTATAACCAACTTTAATAATCGATTCATCACAATCCATTACCCCCTTGCTTTAAGGGTTTCTAAGTATTTACTTTAAAACTACTTTTCACAAATAGTTCTGATATAAAGAAGGATCATACAGTCTCACAAATGTCTTTATGCTGTAATAAGTTCATAGCATGAATGAGGCTGCCTCTCCCTTGGTGTCCCTGCACAGGTCGTTCTGGATGTGACGTTTTACGAGGAGAACCAGCTGGTGGACCAGGAGTTCCCCGAGGACTCCTCCCCGTTCCGGATCCAGCAACTGCTGCAGGACCTGACCGAGCCAGAGCTGCTGGCTGGGAGGCTGGTGCCAACACAGGATGTGAGGGCCACTTTGATCCTAGCAGGCTGCACAGATGCTACATTAGGGAGTCTCACTTTGGGGGGTGGGCTGGCAGTTCACCACACTGCACCATGGGGGCACTTTGGGGGGGGGGCTGGGTGTTCACCCCACTGCACCATGGGGGCACTTTGGGGGTGGGCTGGCAGTTCACCCCACTGCACCATGGGGGCACTTTGGGGGTGGGCTGGCAGTTCACCACACTGCACTCATGTCCCAGAAGCTGAACTGTAGAACTGTTAGAGTGCATTTGTGATATTGACAGTATTTTTGTGAAAAAGGGATAAAATACGGAAGAAGCTCATCTCCCAGGCAGTGGCGGCTGCTCTCTGACCCCCCAATCGCGTTCGATCCCTGTCGGCTCTACAGGTCCAGACAGTGCTGGGTGTGGAGCTGCTCGAGTGTCTGTACTGGCGCCGTGGGGCGCTGCTCTACATGTACTGCCACACCCTCCACCAGAGAAAGCAGTGGATCAAGAAGAACAAAACAACGTTCCTCAAGGTCTGCAGGACGGCTGGCGTAGAAATGCCTGCAGTGTGTAGTCAGACAACTTGTGACATACTGTGTGCGTGTCCCCTCAGTATCTGCAGGAGGGTGTGCGCTACCTGATGCGGATGCTGCAGGTGAGGAACTCTGTGAAGCTCAGCGATGGTGTCGTGTTTCATGACTCTACGACTGCCAGCTTCCTCAGTGAAGGTGAGCCTGCCATACTAAAGCCACCCATAGGGGGCGTCGTATGGCCCTGTCAGCTGGGTCTGCATCACTGAACCTGTGTGCACTGAATTAGGACAAAACATTGCTTCCAGCCATTTTAATGATTTTTTATTATTGTATATATTTTTAATTTTATATATTAAATCGGGAATCGGTAGTGACCGCCCCAGTCTGTGATTTATCAATATCTGTTCGCTGACTTGATATGCATTGCAATTTTTAAGCAGATTTTGCTGATGAGCGTTTCCAGCCTACATTTAAAGTTAAGACAAGGGTAGTCATGATGCATGAATTAGCTGTGTGCCGTTTGGTTACAGTGTTTTCAGTTTGGGAGGCTGGATGAAACGAATTGATACATTTCTTGACGTGGGTGAAACTTAAATTCAGAAGTAGGCGCACAACATGGAACACATGCTAATTGTGTCTTTGAGTTGGTTATGGATAGTGCTAGAGAGCTCAAAGACCTTCCTACATCACTTAAATCGGGAGTTTGGGAACATTTTGGTTTCCCAATAAATTACACCAACGCTAGAGAGAGAGGGTGTAGAAGATAAGACTGAGACTGTTGGCTTTGTTTCACCGAACCCTGATATTTTGCTGGAAACATATCCAGCATGCACACTCATTTTAGACGACATCATCAGAGTGTGTGCTTTGGCCTGGAATTTCTGACTGGGCTGAAAAAATAACATTCTAAATTCTACATGATTTTAGCCCTGATTTCCCGCTTGCTGAAAGTTTTTGGCAGTCGGCAACAAAAGCCCCAGGTCAGAGGCGAATCGGTGTTCACTTAGTACTGACAGATTGGTCCTTGATTGCTATTAGTTAAAAGAGAACTGGACAGAGTTGCCATAAGGCATCCAGTGGACTAAATATCTGGACTTGTCAGTGACTCAGAATTCTGTAGTGTGAAAATTGTTGTGACTGGCAATGAGAGCGCAAGACACGAGGTGAGGTAAATCCCAAGGGAGGAGTTCAGTAAATAGTTCAGTTTGTTTAGAAACTGTTCTTGGTGTTCATAGAAGAGGTATAGAGATATTCAGTGAAAGTTTACATTTCACACACTTGTATGATTTCTATATATGTGTTTTTTACTGTTGTCCCTGTTTTCTGAACAGGCATCTTCTCAGACACCCACCTGCTGGCCATGATGTACGTCGGAGAGCTGTGCTTCTGGGCCGTGAAGTATGAGGACATGGACCCCGAGGCCCCCCCCGAGCGCCGGGAGGAGCGCATCCACTTTCGGGATGTCGGCACACAGGTGCTGCATAAGTACGTGCTGGTGTGCGAGGGTCCACTGCAGGGCCAGGGCTGGAGCACTGACAACGCCAAGGAGATCCTGAGCGTGCTGCAGTGAGGGCTGAGGGCGCCCCGCTCGCAGCTGTGCTGCCTGGCTGCTTACACTAATGCATAACCTAACCCAACAAACGCAGCCTTCTGCCTCTGCAGCGAGACAGTTGTATAATGAGCTGGAGAACCTGCACATACTGCAACCCCCCCCCCCCCCTCCCCTCCCCCCAGGGACTGAGCTCGAGACCCCCAGCCAAACACCCCCAGGGACTGGGCAGAGCACGTGGGCCCGGGGGCTTCACTTAAACAATAGCTCACTAATAGTCCAGCTGGGAGTTCAGAATGTTCCTCACCAGCTGCTTCTATTTATTTTATGCTATTTGTGTTTCATTTTTTTTTTTTTTTTACAATTTATTATTTAAAAAGATATTTCTAAATTATTTGCATTATATATTGGAAGGGAGGGGATGGATATAAGTTTGGAGGAAACGTATGTATTGCCGGAGGTTTGATGGTCCAGTTCCTGACGCTGTCCGCGCCCAGTCGGGCAGTTCACAGATTTCACTTTTGATAGCGACATTTACACAAATGATCTGTGTTAGTGGTATTATTTTTACTATGTATTTAAGTTTTTTTATGTCATCATTGAAAATAAATGTTGATTTTAAAAGGAAAGTCCGTGTGCTTTTATCCGAAGCGGGGTGATTTAGCGGTAGCGTACGCCGTTTAGTAAAATCGGTCCGTGATGTTGAGTAACACGCCTGGCGAGTCCGTCCGTGCTGCACCGTCTACTGTGCAGAAAAGGTGACTAGGTGGACCGACACCGGAACATACGCGCCTTACTGCGTTTTGCACATATTCCGGTGCAGATTTCCCGTTGTGAACGAGCGTCGTCACGGTACGGAAACTTTCAGAATAAAATACGTTTAATACTTTACACCGTCAGCAGGTTTCAGGGCCCCCTCTACACCGGGAGACTGTCAGGTTTACCCATCGCTGACGTGAGTTTGCCTACAGGGGGCGCTGCTCTCCAGGCGCAGCCAGACCGCATGGACACTCACACGCGCTCAGTAGCTGAACTGTGATTTACCAGGAGCAGGCAGCCTGAAAGGCGTATAGGGGCTTTGTCGTGTTTACCTCCCATACGCCAGCTTTAGATAAGGATGAAATTATATATTTGTGCCACCATCCGAGGACAACAATGAGACATCTTGGATGAGCATCGGTCACCTGGGAGCTCTGAAGTAAGGTGAGTCTGTACTTATGTACCAAATCAAAGCGGCAAACAGTTGCGCTTTTTAAATATAATCATTATTGATCTGAGGAAACCTTTTGCTGTCCTACAACTTTAGGCTGCTTAGCAGGGTTGGCAACTCACGCATTTGGCGTGACACGCTGTCAGACTCACGCAATAAATCTTACGGCAAATCTATATTCAATTATGAACCTAAAATCAGCCGCATCAGAAGCGTTGGGGTAGTTTGCAAACCATACAGACAATTTACAAAGTAATAAAACTCTTAAAATGCGTATGCAGACTTGTCTCGAATTAAAAATGTCACGCAAGCCACCTGACCAAAGTTGGTAACCCTGACTTACGTATGGTGTTATTACGTATGCAGTAATAGTATTATATTTCTTTCCACTTGTCGATTGAGACAAAGTACAGCTAATGTAAACTATATCTCCTATAGTTTGTGGTTTACTTTGCGTGGTACCGAGTAGTACATGCTGTGTAGTTGTAAAATTTTGTTACAGATTTAACACGTGTTACAGATTTAAACGTGTAAATATCACGTTTGAAACTTTTCCTACACACGGTCCATAGCTGGGAATACCGACAGGTGATGTTGAGCTACACACACACCTATTTCACTGCTACTCGTACACACAACGGTCTCACTGCTACTCCTCCCACACACACCAGTCTGACTGCTACTCCTCCCACACACACCAGTCTCACTACTACTCCTCCCAGGCTCCCACACACACCAGTGTGACTGCTACTCCTTCCACACACACCAGTGTGACTGCTACTCCTCCCACACACACCAGTCTCACTGCTACTCCTCCTACACACACCAGTCTCACTACAACTTCCCCTACACGTCTTACTGACACTCCTCCCTTCCACACTCACTGCTGCTACTCCTACATGCATCTGTCTCACTGCTATTCCTCCCACACAGACACCTGTTTCACTGCCACTACTCCCACACACACGTGTTTCACTACTACTCCTCCCTCACACAGGCTTCTCTCTCTCTCTCACACACACACACACACACACACACACACAGGCAGTATGGATAAATTCTCTAATTTTGCCCCCACAGGGTAGCTGTCATGGTTGTCATTACCCATCTGTCACTTTTCTTTGTGCTCATACTTTTGCCGGGACTGACATGGGCACCAAGCACGCCTTCAGGTAAAGCTTCTTCATTGGCTAATGAAAAGGGTCAGGGTTGGCCTGACATCTGGTATTCCTGCCATTGCTTAGTTCTAGATTGGATGTTTGTATGGCTAATTCTCAGGTCATATTCATCCTGTTTAACCTCCTGCAAGCTGGTATTTAAAAAATGACCTTTTTGCATTTAATCTCATTTTCTCAGCCATGTTTTGTGGGAAAGTGAGAAATGTCAGTGATGGATAAGTGGTAGCAGAAACAGGGAGCTGGTACCAGTCTGAAAGGCCTGTGTTACCTGCAGAGCCTGCGCTGTCCTGCAGAGCCTGTGTTACCTGCAGAGCCTGCGCTGTCCTGCAGAGCCTGTGTTACCTGCAGAGCCTGTGCTGTCCTGCAGAGCCTGTGTTACCTGCAGAGCCTGCGCTGTCCTGCTCTGTTGGAGCTTTCCAGCATTGTAGATCCCTTCATATGTATTTCTGTGGGTCACCCGTCTTCTTTGACACCATAAACACTCTGTGCTTGGATCTCCAGGCCGATGGACATGCGTGGGACCTTCAGCGGTTCTCAGCTCTCTGTTCGGTTCTGTGTGGCCTGTATGTTTATAATGTGAGTACGGCCACTTATACTCAAAGTCTCAGTACACATTTATTCTGAGCAGCTGTATCCTGTGATGCTGAATGAACATCTCTGGCCTAATAGTGCCTGACGGTATAGCAGGGCAGTGGGGATTGCCTATTAAGACAAAGTGCTGTTTATTTTGGATAACTGCCCTCGTTCCTTGGTAACAGGATTGCCTCAGAAGAGAGTGGGAATGACTGGCCAATGGTAGGATAGGGTCATATTCTCATCGTGACTGGCTTTCCCATGAAGAATGTGTATGTTTATACAAGAGTCCCAGAGGACGGTATGTCCTTCCACTCTAAACGGATAGGACTGCAACACCAAGGTCAGTCTGATGAAGAGAGCCCTGACCATTCATTCATGGAAAGCTAAAGATAACCCTGGTAAACATGTTGTTTTTCACTCATAGTCCCTCCAGGAAATGGAAACCTGATCTATCAGTAGCCCAAATAATCCATGGCCTGTTGGCCCCAGTCCATTGCTCTCAGCTTTAGACTCACTGCGCAGGCTAACAGCTAACCCACAATGAGCTGGGCCTAAATGCTATGTAAAGACTAAAAGCAGTCAAGTCGGCTTGATATGTATGGAGAAACATGGTTAGGCGTACTGCTGATTAAGGTTGCAAAGAGGTGGAAATTTTCAGGTAACTTTCCGGAAAGTTTCCATGGAAACCTTAACTTGGGAATTTTGGGAATGTATAATGCTCTGCCATCTGGTGGTCATTTTGGAGAATGTAGGTTTTATAGCTACTTAGCCAGAAATAAAATCCATGTGGTGGGGGGCCAGCTGGGTGGGATTCCAAACCCGTAATTTTATTACCTGGCTACGTGCCTGACTCACATGTGCACTTGTAGTGTAAGGCTGTACCAGGGGCCTGTAACACAAAAAGGATTTCTTGCTTAGCCGGATAACTTGTCACAGAAACATCCATGCTCCCCAGCATCCTAACTCTAACCCTCACAGAAATGGCCATGTTCCCCAGCATACTAACTGGTGTATTTGTGCTTCTCTCATTCTCAGTGACCACTAGAGGGCCCCATTTCACCAGCTGCTTGTCCCGGGAACAGGAGACTTTCCGCTGCTGGTGGACTGCAGGAAATTTGCAGAACCTCTCACAGGCTGGTGCCCTCAGGGTTTTCTTCCGCAACGAAAAGTAAGGACAGCCCTGGGACTTTTCCAGAAGAAATGGCCTAATCAACAGGCTGCTTACATTTGGACCATGATGCATCCTGTGCATTGCAGTGCAAATTTGTTTTTTGCTACGTTGCGCTGCAGGAAAAAGAGCACAGTGTACACATCTCATTTACCAAACAGTTGAGGCATTGTATATTAACTTGAGGCATTACATAGAGCAGAAATGAAACCATATATTTTTTATCAATGTATTTTACTACATCAAAGATTGTAATAACTCACGGTCACACTTCTAAGGATGTTAACCAGGCCTAAATAATACAGACACAAAATTATATGTACAAATAATGTATTTACAAATGTCTCTTTTTTCACTGGTAGTTTGTGTAGGATGTGATCAGTATTCAGAGTCACACTGTATCGTCATGCATATTTTATCACGTCCCTGGTTATCGTGACATGTATCGTATCCTTAGGTTATTAGCAATACCCAGCCCTATCTGTCTCGTATATGGTATTCTTGGCTGCTCCTGGTCTTTAGCTGTAGATGTTAGCTACAGACCCTCACCCGTCCCTGTTTGCTTTGAATATTAGTTATAGATCGTTCTGAGTCGTCTTTCTTTGTAGTGTGTCCCCTGGGGGCTGGGATGAGTGTCCTCACTACAGCTCCTCCGAGCCAAAAGAGTGCTACTTCAGCTCACGTTACACGTCTGTGTGGACTCCGTACTGCTTGCAGCTGCTCTCGGCCTCCCTGAATGTCACCTATGATGAGATATGCTTCAGTGTCGAGGACATTGGTGACATCCGCCGTCTACCCCACAGCCGCACTCATAACCATCGCACTGTGATGCCATTCGGATACTGCTGTTATGCAGTGCCATATGCTTTCTGACATAAGCTTATTTTAGCATCCCTGTAGGCATATTTACAGTGTCTGCTCCCCCCAGTCTTCCCTGAGCCCCCAGTGGGCCTGAACTGGACACTCCTGAACGCGAGTCGCTCCGGGCTTCACTTCGACATCCTGCTTCGCTGGGTGCCTCCACTGTCCGCTGACGTGAGTGCAGGGTGGCTAAGCTTGGAGTACGAGGCACGGTACCGTGAGAGGGGCAGCCTGAGCTGGCACACGGTGCGTTTGCTTACTCAGTTCCCGTTGGGCGGCGCTCACCCATCTCTTCTGTTGCTGGATATCCTCCACCTGCTTTCTAACACTGCAATTCTGAGGCTTCTCAGATCAGCTCCTCAGGTTAAAGCCGTTTTTTTGGTTCTGGCTGTGTCCCTCTAGCTGAGCATTGATTCCAGGACCCAGAAGTCCATTTATGGACTGAGCACCGGCAGAGAATATGAGGTACAAGTCAGGTGCAGGATGGTGGCGTCTGAGAACTTTGGGGAATTCAGCAACATCATGTTGGTCACTCAGAGCCCGTCCAGAGGTCAGTATTTTACTAATTAAATCAACAGATAATCAAGGGCTGCTTTTTATTGTTTTCTCTAACAATAACAAATTCTCTGTTCACTGTGAACTAATATACAGCTCTGGAAAAATTAGGAGACCACTCCATAATTTTTAACAATCTCTATTGTTAAATCCTGGTTTAATCCTGGTTCTGCTGGCAGAAGCTACACTGAGCAGCAGGTTACTTCCAGGCTCAAAACTTCTAAGACTGCAGTACACAAGAACAAGGTGAAACAGGAGACACTGGGAATGACAAACAATTAGCCAGGTAGAGGGCAGAAGCAACTTTCTAATGCCAGAGATGACTGTCAGTTTATCCAACAGTGCTTCATGAATGGGAGGATGACCTTAAGTGACCTTCAAAAACAATGGGAAACATTAAGTGGTGTGAAGTGCAGTGCAAGTTCATAACAGGCTCCTAGAAGCAGGACCAAAGTCCCCTAAAGCAAGGCAGAAGCCCTTCTTGAAGGTCTTCAGTGCCTTTATCAAACAGAGAAGAACCAGGCTGAAGAACCAGTTTACGATATATATATATAGCATACCCATAAATTGAGAAATGAGTGAAACTAAAAATTTTGCTGTGGTCTCTTAATTTTTTCCAGAGCTGTATTTGACCTGACGGTGAACACCAATTCACCTGATTCCTCTATACTCGGTTCACAGTAACATAGTACCTCACAGTTAACATGATTGCCCTACATTCAGTTTAGACTAATCTAGTTTGCATCTGTACAGACTGGCTCATTACAGGTTGTGTACATTGATTCACCACATTGAAGCACACAGTGTATTGAATTGAAGTATTGAAGTACATTTACATTGCTTTTCAGAATCAGGGTTTGCTCTGGGTGTGCTGCTGATCTTTGGAGCTGCAGGAGTCAGCGCCATACTGCTGCTCATTGTCTTGTCCCAACACCAGAGGTGAGAACAAACCCACTGCTGACTTTAAGGTTCGTAGGTTTACTGTCATACCTGTTCAGTAGGCATTTGTTTGATTCTCTGCAACGCGTGCCAAACCACAAGAGCAGCAGTCATGTGCAACGATCACGATCTCGTGCTTGTTGTCATGGATAAACTTACAGGGCATTAGGCTAAGGCACGGGTGTCATGGTAACGTGAATTGGGATCAAATGGCCAAAAAAGGGGGAAAATATTCAAACGAATATCAGTGAATATCAGACATTTCACTTGCTCAGTTTCTACTGGTCATTTTAGGCATATTGCTGCATCCTTAGCAATGGTCAGCAGTATTTATGACGCCCTCATTGTGTCAGGATTGGTCCGTACCTTATCCCATTCTGTCTCGTTTCCCCGTATGGTCAGCAGTATTTGTGACGCCCCCATCGTGTCAGGAATGGTCCGTACTTTATCCTATTCTGTCTCGTTTCCCCGTATGGCCAGCAGTATTTGTGACGCCCCCATCGTGTCAGGAATGGTCCTGTCGCTGGCTATCCCGTCTTCTCCTCTGTTTCCCTTTTCCTAGCACCTTTCCTGTCCCCGTTGTTTTCCTCTCTTCCCTGGGCTGCAGCAAGGCAGAATGATCTGAGGGTGTGACTACCAGCTATACATCCCTCTTTAAACATTTATGAGCTATTTTATACCCCATGTTAATCATGTTTATTGCATTTATGTATTCTAGTATTTGCTCCTTGTCTTCAGTATATTTTGTTCCTGGTTTTACTCTGCCTGTGGCCAGTTTTGTATGTATGTCCTGTCTCTGTTTCTCTAGATGTTTGAGTCCTAAGTGCTTGGTTGATTGTTTATGATCCTCACCTTTCCCTTGTTTAAACCTCATTACATGATCATATGTACCTGCCTGTGATCTGTTCCTCATTGTATGCATTGAATTGTTTCCCTGTCTTTGTTGTAGTGCCCCTTGCTGTCAACACCCATTTCCCGGTTTGTTCGATGGTTTTGTGTTCTCCTGCTTTTTATTTCAACCCTAGTTAATTCCTTTGTTGTGTACTGCCTTTCTTTTGATCCTTTGTTATTTTACTTCTGTGTTTGGTTGCTGTGCCTAAGTTATCAAGTGGATCATCATTCCCTTATGCCCCGTTGTGACACTTGGCTTCTGCTGCAGGTTGGCAGTGTTGTTCTTGCCCCCTATTCCAAGCCCCAGGATCAAAGGGGTCGATCCAGACCTGCTGAAGGTACTCTCGTCTCCTGAAGGTGTTCAGTGGTCCTGATCCCTGACCAGATTTCCATTGCTAATTCCACTGTGATGAAAATGCTGTCACTTTATTGGTGCATTCTTTATTCTTTATTTGGTGCATTTGTTTTTCTTCCCTCATATGTCCAAACACACATACATGCACATAAACATACATGCACACCTGGACACACAAATAACATGTGCTTATGTGCTCAGAATGGCAAAATGGATGAAGTCAACTCCATTCTACACATCCACCCCCACAAAGCGAACATCTGCAATGAAGATTTGTTAATCGATTTCCTCAAGCTGGACCTGGAGGAACCAAACCACAGAGCAGAGAACATGGACCTGAAATGCCTTCTGGACCCAGGCAAACCTGCTGCCCCGTGCTGGAAAGACGATTTGACCCAAGAGAGTAGTTACAGCTCAGAGCAGCTGAGGGCCCAGGCTGCACTCCCCAATACACCAGCTCCGCAGCCACTGTCTCTCTTCTCCTCCTGCCAGTTAAGCACAGCCTCCAGCAGGCCACTGCTTGCTAAGCAGTGCTGTACCCCATCCTGTGGCACTATGGCCTCCTATAGCCAGGTGGGCGAGGTCACTTCTATAGGTGGAGTCATGCTGTCCACTAGGCAAGAGAGTAAATCAGAAAAGGAGATGAGGCCTGAGACTCCAGAGGGCAGCACCTACACCTCAGAGGAGTGTGCTAGACACATTAGCGTTGACTCCTCTACAGAGGGCTGCAAACCATCAGCCAAGGCCCCAAGGCAGCTAGAGGAAGGTGTGCCCTTATTTCAGCCTGGTTCCAACCTGCCTATACCCCCAGTCTCTGGCTACATGATGTTGTAGGGCCATAACCCTAACATAACCCCTGATGTTCATGCTATTATGCATAAAAGGTCTCCATAGGAGATACTTCTTGTTCAGACAGATATTTTTGAGAATCATGTTTATTTGAATTGTACATTATCTAAATTAAAATAATTAGGGCACTGAGGGCTTATCACCTGCAAATGATGCTGAATGATACTTTCAGTTTACAGTATATACATGCATATCATTACATACATTGTTGGTTTTTTTTTCTACAAATGGACGATCTAAAAATTTTGTACTGCTCCAGTCACATGGGTCAGTAGGCTATTTTTAAACGGTTTAAGTTAAAAAGTGTATCCTTTACAATGGATATTACTTTAACACTGTTTTTATGCTGCTCGTCTGCCCATAAACTGTGCCTGTTTAAGAGAAAGCTTTATAGCAATCAGATTACACGCATATAATCATTTTCTGCTAATTAGGTTTTTTTGGAAAGGCCTGTCTTTATGCTGCGTATAATGGCTTCTGTACTCAGCTTCCAGCTTGAGCTTCAGAGTGAATTGTCAGTGCTTGATGACCAAAGAAATAGCTACTATACCCATTTGTGATTTACTCTACTCTGGTTACTGCAGTTTTCTTGTCGGGCAGCACAGCCATCAGTCATGAAGTGACAGAGTTCCTGGTTTACTAGGTGTTAAGTCGTCACGACGGGAATAAGAGCACAGTAATAAGACAGTAACACAAAGTTTACCTGAAATACATGCACACGTATGTGACAATATGATGTAAATAAAATTTACACGTCTTGCTGGTCGTACCCTACTGAAAAGAAAATCATCACGTATTAATAATTAATACTGAGCTAAAGGAAAACCTCTACTAGAATTAACAATACAAAACAAGGACTGGGCTCCCTTCAGTATCTTAACAGGCACATGAAGACACAGTCACAGCGATGGACTTTAAAATATCACATGTTCAATAAGACTGACTTTATATCACAGTCACATGTTTCAATGAGTGTTGTCAAGTCCTTTATTACAAGTGACTGGGATGTTTCTGAAATTGCTTATAATTTCACTGAGTTGTAGGTTGCGTTTTCTTTTTCTGATTTTGAGGTTGTAAAAACTGGCTGTTAAATCAGGATTTAAGTGAGTTTCTGTATTGCCACATTCTTCTTATCATTCATACATTAATTCACTTCTTACTTTGCTGACTAGTTTCAACCATTTTGGCTAACTCAATTAATATGAGTTTACATCATCTTCCATCACTTAATATTTGGCCAGAATTTGATATTGAATGAGTGGTTAAAGGTTAATTAGGACTTCTTGTTATGCAGATATGTCACATAATTTTGCATCTCTCTGAAATTTGTTTGTTGTTTTTTTGTTTCAGTTTCCAATATTGTGTGTAAAATGTGCTACAAAGAACCAAATTTGGTTCATGGCAGACCTTAGTTATTTACTGTCATAACAACAGAAAATTGTAAATTAAAACTTCAGAACTATGCCTCCGGTATTTCATTACTGTTGTGTGCATGTCATATTTACAAGGAACACATTTGCCAAACACAGGACAAACTGTGTTCTATGTGGTTGCGTATTTCGGGCTTATTTTGGGGTTTATCTCTCCGTTTTTATACAGTGGGTTTGTTTTCAGGGATGAGGTTGCTTTTTTGTATCGTGAGACTCAGCAACAGTGGTTTTAACGTTTCATTGTTAAAGTGTTTTGTTGTGAGGTTACCACTTTCTATCTGAAAAAATAAGAGATGCCACCTCCGTCCCTGGGTCTCCGAGGGTAACATTTGCGGAGCCGGGAGTTGGGTCCCGGCAATAAAGATTTCCAAAACAATGTACAGAAATACGGGACAAATCGCATTCCATGCTGGTTGAAATCGGGACACGTTTTATTTTACATTACGGGTCGTGAGGTGTCGGGACGTTGTGACGTACAATCCCCGCGCGCTATACGCGAGCCAAGCGCGGAAACCGGGTACGTGAACATGTCTCACCACAAAAGCTTCGGACACCTTTAAAACGTAACTTTTTAAACTTGACAAACTTTACACCATGGTGGCACGGAGTAACTGCAAACAGTGTCACAATATCAGATATTGACCAGGGAGTGCCGCTCCATTAAGCCGTTTTACCAAGTGCATAGACACATGTAGTAGGCCTTAGATGTAGTTATCAGGTACCCTCTTTAAAATAACATGGAAGTACTGGGGCTGCCTTTTACAATCTGCCAAAGGGAGATTGGTATGAACATTGGAACTCTTTTTTTAGAATTTAAAAATTATTGTTTTCATTCTTACCAAATATATTCCCGCCCACGTTGTTATTAGTATCTCCAGGGAAATACAAATGGTCACGCTCTAAATGGCTTTATTACAGGTAATCGAGTCCTGACCCACCTTATCGGTACAGAGATGCAGGGCCGCGCAGCGGTAAACCTGGAGCGGCTCCTTGGCGACTTCACCCACATAGAGGAGGTGGGCTTCTCCGCCGCCCCGGCTGGCCACTGGCCGGCTACGCTTCACCGCACGGTCCGGCAGGGCTCCGCTTTCCAGCCCATCTACAGGGCCAGTGTGTGCGCATTCACCCGCTTACACTGAAATAAAGGATTTGTTATTTTTTCTAGACAATTACAGAAATCACAAAGAGGAATAGCTTCCTGGAGGTTAAATTAGAAGAAACCAGCCAGTTGATTAAATTAAGTAAGACCAAAGAAAAGTATCTGAAGGAAGGTAAGGGGGAAAGCGCTTTCCTTTTCTTCTTGCCTTTTAAGGTCGATCTGACACAACGTTAGAAAATAACCGAACAGGGAGTGTTTATTGTTTTTTTCTGGTGCACCAATAACACATCTTTAATCTTCCATTGTGAATGAAACGAAGATGTGCCTTTTGGTCCATTTTTTGGTATATGTAGGCCATACATGCAATATACACTAAGATGCTTTTGACGTGTGTGAAAGTAGTTCTCACTGACTGACAATATGTCATTTTCGTTATTGAATTTTCACGAAATGAAGTTCGCGTGTTTATATTTCCATCTAGTGGTCAAAGAGCGTAAACATTTTTGCAAAGCGGAGCTGCTGTATACATTAATTGCCCAAAATAAAAAGGTGGGTTTAAACTCAGGATATTGGGATTTTATAATTATATTTAATGTTCTGAGTAGACATTGTTTTAAATTTGTTTTTTTTTTTCTCCAGTACTATAAGCTGATCCGTTTATCTGCTAAATACTAGTCAGGGTCACAAAGCATACTACACCCCAGACAGGTTGCCAGAGCAGCAATGAACATACAATCTACAGAAACACTGCAGGAGGACACTCACATGACATAGGGAGAGCCTGCAAGTCCCACACGCAGAGTGGAGGCAGCATTTGAATCCCTAACTCTGGAGGTGTGAGCTAACATTGTTACCCACTGAGCATCATGCTTCCTTCTCACTTTTGCTGTCATATTGATTCCAGAGAGAGATAAACTGCTACACACAGCCACTGGGTTCCAGCAATCGATACAACAGCAGTGTGACCTGAGGTGTAAGTTGTTCCCTGCCTTGCTTAGCCTGTCCCTTTGGGTGGTGCACAGTGTCTGACTTCCTGCCGTTCCCATACTCCAGGGGAGAATGAGAGCCTGAGAAACACAATTCTGCTGATGGAGAGAGAGTTTCAGGCTAAGATAGAGGTGGGGTAACCAGGATGCTTTGTTTTTCTTTCCTTCAACACAATGCAATGTTATTCCATCCATTTTCTGTATCCACTTACACCATTCAGTCACACCTATGGGCAATTTGGTAACTCCAATTAATCACAGCATGTTTTCGGACTTGGGGGAGGGGGACCACAGTACCTAGAGGAAACCTTATGATGACACAGGGAGTGCATGCAAACTCCACACACAGAGCCATGGTGCAGACTTGAACTGGTATGATGCAGCAGTGCTAACCGCTGTGCTACCATACCACCCGTTTTGTTTCTGGAGGAACTGAAAAGGCCATTTTGACTTATATCTGCATATATTAACAACACTGAAATTCTGACAGACACATACCCCACAGGATTGGGTATGTTAAAGCAGCAATCGGTAAGGTCATGTTTCCTCATGTATGCAGCAGCCATAGGTTGGCATAGTTGTGGTCCCTTCAAAGTTGTATGGCTTATCCATGTGACTCAGGAGGGTAAGGCTTGTGAAGCGAAGCTGACTAAGGATCTTCGTGATCTGGAGGACCGCCACCAGGAGGGGCTGGAGGAAATGCGGCAGGAAATGCGGCACAGTGGTGAGCCGTTGCCACGATCCATTTGTTTAGGGAAGGAAGTGGACTGAGTTCTGATGATTTTGCAGTGTTTTGGCAGGTGTGAGTAGGTTTGTCCCTTGTTATTTTGATCTTACCAGTAATGATTTAGCATTATTATGGGAAGCACCAGTGTTCAGTGATGATGCAAAGAAACTGGGCAGAACTGCACTTTACCAGTGATGAGTCGGAAGCCATAAACTCTAGGCAGATCAGTGCTACTGAGCACCGTTAGACTTCAGCGCACAGATCTGTGATGTTCCTGTTAGGACTGCATTTTAAGGAACATGAACATGATACACATGTACAGGGATACACTGAGTTTGCTTGAGATGTTCTGCACACCTTCCCATGCAGTCGAGATGAAGGGGCTGGAGATGAAAGCACTTGCAGAGCTGAAGGATTCAGAGCTGGAGGAGATGAGGCAGAAGATAAAGGAGCAGGAAAGAGAGAGACAGAGCGAGCTTCTGAAATTACAAATGGAGGTGGGGTCAGTGATCAGTCCTGAGGTGCTTTGCCTAGCCATCTGCAAGCATGGCTCAGCTTTTACACTGTCTCTGACCCCACGGCAGTTCAGTGCCAGGATGGCCCGGGTTCAGGCCTCCTTTCAGGGCCACAAGCAACTGCAAGTGACTCCGCCAGTGTCTAGAAGTGTCTTCCAACGTGTAAGTCTTTTACCCCCTTTTCCCTTTGTATGCATGTTTTTGGTGTTTATGATAGATGTGGGCACTTACAGTATCCAGTGTTCCCATATACTGTGATGTAAATACACGTCTGTGTGTGTGTTCAGTGTGTGATTTGGTTTGGGTGTGGGTACTGTTTGCATGGCATGAGCATACTTAGCATTCATACTGGAACAAATTTTGCTCTTCTGTGAGGACAAAACCTGAAGAAATTGCTTGGAGACAAATGCACATGCAAAAGTCTTTTTATACCTTTAATGGTTTTAAGTAAATTTTCTTTGTTTTGATTGTTTAGATTGTTTGATGTTTTAATCGCATTAAATAGAATCAAATATCTTTATTATTATTATACATGTACTACAAGAACGGAGGTCATTGAGTATGTGTATGTGTCTACATCTGGCTTGTGTGTGTGATCTTATATACAGGGTACATATACTGCACATATATATGTGCACATGCACAGTCTACATATGGTGTATGCGTACATATGTACACAGAAGCTGCAGTCTCTGCAAGAGGAGAAGAGCAGGGAGGTTGCAGCTCTCCACCAGCAGGTGGCAGCATTGCAGCAGCAGCTATTCAAGCAAACACACCAATCAAAGAGAAAGAAGCTTTAGGTATGTTTGCCATGCCTACTGCCTTTCCCTTCATCTGAGAAAAGAGTGTTGCAGTTTTCTGATTCCTGTAAATATCAACAATCATAAACATACACACTCATCCACATACATTTCTTTGGTGCATTTTTTTACTTAGCCTGGCATTATTATAGACCTCATCCATGAGAATAAGAATTATGGTTTCCTAATTATACATATGCATAGTAAAATTCAAAGTATTTTGCATTTATGCATGTTTAACAATTTTGGATTTATATTCAACTGGTTTGCTGTCATTCAAGCCTGCACTGATATTCTATTCACAGTAGCCAGTCATTATGTATTGCTAATCCCTTACGCTCATTGATGTCTGTCAAACATCCTTACTCTATCACCACTGGAATGGCACAGAATATGAAACTAACAGATTTTTGCTGTAAAAGCTGCCTGATGGTACCTATTGTCAAAGGGAACATACTTCGTTTGTTTCTTTTAGATGAGGCTGGAGAACATAGAAGAAGTTCCTTTGTACTTCAGGTTCTCAAAGCCCAGCATATTATTAGAAAGTAAAGTGAATAATCTAGTGGAGCTGCGGCATCAAGTAAATATGTGTGAGATCGACATCCATGAACATCTTAAAACACACTTTGTGAACCTTTGTCATCACCCAGAGTCTTGGTTCTTTATCTCAATTTTCCGGCAGTCATTGCTGACCTCAATGGCTCTGAGATCAGGGTCTTGGAAGCCACATTCACATAACAGTGTTAACTTCTGTTCTCTGTGCCTGTCCTACGTGGAGGATAAAGGGATTACCGTAAATCTAATACTGTTCTGAAAGGCCTTAAAGCCACCCACCCCCATGCAACTATCCATTATTGATGTCTGAAGGGTTCCTCCGTTCAGTGGATGACGGTAAGGGTTAGGGTCATTGAAGCTCTCATCTCAGAATGGTTTCCTTTCTAACCTGAAGAGCAGCCATAAACTCACTTTAATGGCTGTAGACAGAAGCATCTATCAAGCAAAGAATGGTAAAAGCAGAAAAGTTTAATATCCTGCCCAGCATCTAAATAATACCAGCAGTGAACCTGCCCATATGAGACGGTTTTTCCCTTGATTGATGTTTCTTTTGTCTGCTAGTGATGGCTGACTACAGAGGGAGGACCCTAATTCATCGTATCTATCAATAATATGCACCTTCTCTATGTCACTAAAAAGTGACCTTTCAATCTGCTGCTGCTATCCACTTAGATCTGTAGCTTTAAATATGTAATGGATCCACAGTGTTTTATCAGAGACCTTCTGTGCTTCTAGGGTTTCCTTTGTACAGGTTTCTTCTTGGTGTTGCTGAAGTGCGTCCGTCCCTCCAGTGGGATTAGCGGACTGAGCAGGAAGGACCCACTGCCAGCCACAAATTCTAAATAAAGTGCATTGGTATGGCATGTGCGCATTGTACATGTGCATTTTATTTCAGAAAGTTATGAAGTGCATGCCAGTGTTTGTGATGTTTGGTTGTCTTGGAATTTGAAGTTAATACAGTTTTTACTAATAATAACATAATTATCATGTGAAATAGGTTAACAATCTGCAATAGTTTTATTTCTCATAAATACATTTGTCATTGCACGACTCCATATAAAATAAAAGGTAAAAACAGTTTATGTCAATAATGGTTATTTTGCCATTATGATTATTTGTACTGTATAATCATCAGAATTGACAGTAAGTTTACAGGGCAGTAACTGGAGGCGCAAATGGACAACGGCACCCCCCATTGTCCCAAAAAAGCCCCAGCAGCCCAGTCTCACCCCCCACTAATCACTGTGTCTACTCCACACGCAAATGAAATGTAGTCTCCTGGTGCTGACATGGGCCAGAGGTGAGCTGAGCACTACATAAATGCGATTAGACGGTGTAAGTGGTCCTGCTCCTCTTTAATCCGCCGCACTGTCAAACTGCCAGTGTGGAGGGGCAGAAAGGACAAGGCTCTATCTCCTTGGCAGTTAACTGTCTTTCTGGGGTTTACTGAAAAAGTTAATGAGAACCATTTAGACAGTTTGAACAGCATGGACTAGGATGCAAAGAAGTGAGTGCGATGGGATGGGTATGACTTCAAGGAGAAGATTATTCAAAGATGTTAGACAGTGAGCTGCCTACGGTTGCACTGTTCCTGCAATGTGCACAAATCAGCAGGGATCTCAAACGATGACGAACGTTTACCAAAAAACAGACAAACCTGAGGCTGTAGATTCTGCACAGGTGAGACATAGAGTGTCATCCTGTTCTCCTGGATACTTGTTGTTGAATATGAGTGTTATAAATGGATTTGTTTGTTTATTCTATATGCATTGAATAATTTCTTCTCTTACATACATATAGTTACTGTACTTCTTACAAAAGATGTTTAGTAATTTTGTAGCCCATAAAAATGTACACCACAGAACACTCTAATAAGTTATTTCTGAGAGTATGTTGAGGTGAATTTCCTGGGAAACAAGCTACTATAACAAGCAAGGGCATGAGGAAGCAGCCATGTTTTAATGTATTTGTCTTGTACACAAACACCCAGCATACACGTCTGCTTTATGTTGAGGGGCTGAGGGGAAACGCTTCCCCTGAGTCTCTCAAAATTGGCCTTCAGGCTTCACCTGCATCCCCTGGGGGTGTCCTACATACACCCTGTGCAGGGTGCAGTGTCTGTGTGTTTGCTGCAGTCTTCCTGTCACTATGACCTGCTATGTGTGTGTCTGTGTCTGTGTGTTGCTGTCTTCCTGTCATTGTGACCTGCTGCATGTATGTGTATGTATTTGTATGTGTATGTGTTTGCTGCAGTCTTCCTGTCTGAGACTGCTGCCATGACAGTCATGCAGCCAGTGGTATGGTAGTCGTATACCTGACCAGTGGGCCCAGCCTGAGGGACCCCCTCCACACACAGTGCAGAGCCCAGGACAGTTCTTACAGTGCCAGTGAGGATGAGGCCACATCTCTGGGGCAGCAGGCCACGCCCCTGGAGCAGCTCTACCTGGACATGCGGTGTGATGAGCAGACAGTTCGTGAGCTGGCTGCAGGTCGCCGCGTTGGTTTCTACAAGATCCGCAGCAAGATCGGCTGTGGGATCTTCTCCTGTGTCAAGCTGGGGGTCCACTCTCTCACCAAAGGTACGGGGGAGGGAGGGAGTGAAACACATTCCAAAGCATGCAGCTTCCATTCACTCACTGGGGAAGGTGCTCCACTGTGACTCCCTACTGTACCGTTGACCCTCAGACAAGGTGGCCATAAAGATCCTGGATAAGACCAGACTAGATCCCCAGAACCAGCAGCTGCTGTGGCGGGAGGTCACGAGCATGGAGCGCCTGTGGCACCCCAACATCACACGGCTCTACGAGGTGGTGGAGACACCGTCGCGTCTGCACCTGGTGATGGAGTTAGCCCCCGGGGGGGAGCTACAGCGCCGCATCAGCACCGAGGGCCGCCTCTCGGACCCCCACGGCAAGGTCATCTTCTCCCAGATTGTGGCAGCCGTCAAGCACATGGTTAGCAGCTCATAGCAGAGATATTCAAACTGTAGGGCAGCGATTCTCAACCCCGTGGGTCGTGACCCAACCGATGGAAGAAGCCAAACCACTGATGTGTAATTTAAAATTCTCTGGCACATCCAATCAGATTTGTGCGATAGGCATTGATCGGTGTAAATTGCAGAGTGCACTGTGCACTTAACCATAGCGTTAATCTAAACCTGCATTTGATATAGGGTCGCGACTGAGCTGGCATGGTAAAAACGGGTGAGAACCACTGCCCCCCAGTTCATATTATGCCTGCACATATTATATGGTGCATACAAAATAAAATTATTAAAATGTGTAAAATGGACAAGCACCACGTATTGAATACATTGAACTGTCTAGTGACGTAACAACGGTTTTTGGTGGGAAACTTGCTCAGTTAATGCTCACATATTTGGTTGGACCATAGAGAAATTTCTAGTTGTTAGTAGTATTAAAAAAAACGTGATGGCAAAGCAACACCTAAATCATATATTATGATGGCGGATATGTGGAATACCGTTTCGTGTGTCTTTGTGTGTATGTGTGTGGTTCTTGGGGGTGGGGGGGGGGGCTGATCAGGTGAAATATACCAGCCCTAGGGGGGCCTTGTCAAAAAAGTTTGAAAATGACTGGCTAACAGTCTTGTCCACACACAGAAAAGTGCCTTTAATATCATCACGCCCCCAAAACAGCATTTATAGAGACACTGAGAATGCCTACATCATTAACTCATGGAGCTGCAAATCCTCCGGCTTTCTGGACCTCTTAGAGAAACCAAGGTCCAGAAGGTTCACTGACAGGTTCCCTTCACTGCCACCATCTTAGGGGTCCGATGTGTCAGTGCAGTAACATAAGTGAGAGCTGATTATAACTCACTTAAAGTGGGGATATATTCTTTTCAGTAAATGAAATATTGTACATTCCTGGGCAAAAAAATGGGCTAAACCCTAATTGCACGTTAAGCATTTGGCTCTTTTGTTTGCCCAGCACTATATGTAAGAATGAGTGCAGACTTCAGCATTAATGGTGAACTTTTATTTATGCTGAATTGTACTGCAGTTGTTTAAAGCTGCCTTCATTCCTCCTTCAACCTTCTGGCCTCCTACTTGCTTTAATTCAACATTAATTTCTTGGGTAATTGTGTATGTTAGTTAACTGGGCATCCATCCATCATCCTGCAGGCTCTCTGTGTTCATCATCCTTTGCCCTCTAGTTGACCATACCCTTTCTTGCCATTCCGCCCAGCATGACAACAACATCGTCCACCGTGACCTCAAGGCTGAGAACATCTTCCTGTCCAGCAGTGGCCTGGTGAAGGTTGGCGACTTTGGCTTCAGCATCTGCAGCCATCGCGACGAGCTGCTGGGCACGTTCTGCGGATCGCCCCCTTACGCCGCCCCCGAGCTCTTCCGGGGCGAGCGCTACGTGGGAGCCTTCGTGGACGTCTGGGCACTTGGGGTATTGCTCTTCTTCATGGTGACGGGCTCTCTGCCCTTCCGTGCTGACTCCGTGCCCCGGCTGCGTCGGCTCATCCTGGCGGGAGCCTATGCCATGCCACCGTGGGTGCCACATCCGTGCCGGCGCCTCATCCAGGGCATCCTGCAGCCACAGCCCACCGAGCGGTGGGCCCTTGACCAGATGCTGGGCTGCGAGTGGCTGCTGCCAGTAGAGATGCCCCGGCGGCCGGCATCCCCGCGGCCAGACCCCCTGCACCTGGTTGTGGTGGAGCCCCACGAGCTGAGCAGCGAGGAGGCCAAGGTGTGGGCAGCCCTGCAGGAACTGGGCGTGACCGTGGAGCACATCCGCAACAGCCAGGGCTGCGGCAGCCGCAGTGCCATCACAGGCCTGTACCGCATACTGCAGCACCGCATGCACAGGAAGCGATATGGCGAAGTTCCGCCAGTCATCATGCAGCTGACCTCTGACCCCAGGATGGAGCGTCTGCGTGCCTACAGGCACACCTCTAAGCTTTGCGTCATTAGCTGAGTTATGATTACAGACCTTTCTCCAGTAATCATGTTATAATGGCACCGTCAGGATTTTCGTGGTGTAGAAAACCCGTCTCTTTTTACTTCTTTTCACATTTTGCGATTGTCATTTTGTGTCAGTTATGTTGGATTTTTGGGTAGAATATGCCTTAAGTTATATAGTGTATTGACTACAGATCAATTACATATTTTGCATCATTCATTTACGTTTCTGTGAAAGTAATGTTTTTGTCTGCATTTATTAAACAACATCCATGATGATGAGCCTTCTACGAATAAAGTGGAGGATGATGTTAGTGTTAGATAGCAAAGATAAACCCAGGTTTTCCTTATAAGAGGCTACTCCACAAAGCAAGTTTAGCCTGGTAACTTCTAAAAAGTTTCTATAAACTATGTTGTCAGGAAACCTGATTCCTGGTCACATACCAATGGCTGTGGTCCATTGGTCCTTTGGGAAGTTGCATGGATCCCTGTCTAGTTCAGCTGCCTTTAATTTTCCCCTAAAAATCAGCCATGTTTTAGCATGTTTTGCCACTCAGTCCCTTTGAGAGGCCATGTTCTGACAGGAAAGCCACATTGATGCACACTCTCTATGAAAAGCGCCCTGATTAAGCACAGCAGGGGATGCAGGCTTCAGCAGGCTGCAGGTGAGACTCTGTATCCAGATCTTTCAAGATGCCCACAGGGCACAGCTCAGTGATGCCATGAAACAGCTCTTCAATGATTTTACCTTCCAGAGCACAGTTGAATATTCAAGTCAGTCATTTCATTCAGCTTCTATGTATCCTGGGACCTGTATCACAAAGCATGATTTGAAGATTAGCTTGTCGGATTTAAAGTTTAAATGAACTTGATCTTTAATGGAATGTTAAACAATGTTATTTTGCTAACATAAACAGCAGCATGCATCTGAAAGGGAAACAGTCAGGTTGTTATGAAGTAAGCAAGAGAAACACATTAGGGCTGGGTAGGGGTTAAGGGTGTCATAGTTAGCATTAGCATTTTTCCCACTGAAATGAATGAGCGGTCCGCAAAACAGGTCTGTGTGTGTGTGTGTGTATGTGTGTGTATATGTGTGTGTGTGTGTGTACCTAACCTTAACCATAAATAACCAAACAACATAAGAGAGTTTTTACATTTTTTCATTGCAGTCATGAATTTCAGTTTTTGGACCAGGAGTTTTTTTAAGATAAAAAAAAGTTTAAGGGGATATTTGGTCCCCACAAGGATAGGCCCACCCCCTCCCCCCCAGCACACACACAGTACCGATCAAAAGTTTGGACATGACAGGCTACCTACAGAACAAAGAAGAGTGACAGAGTGCTGTATCACATGACTGGGCCACCTGACCTAAACACAGTAGAGATCCTTTGTGAAGAGTTTGACTAGAGTGAAACTGGAAAAGTATCTCAGGGGGTCACCTCATGAAACTGGTGAAACTGGTGCAGGAGAAAACAGGGTCAGTCAGGCCCTGGCGTTACTGGGGTTAAGAGCCCAATGGTGGGATCACACTGCCGACCATGTGATCTGAACCGGCAACCTGAGGCCCAACTCACAGAGCTGCCCCCCACCCCAAGCAAATTATTATTATTTTTTGACAATGCATGATTTATTTGATGTCTATAATTATACTAAAATGTAGAGAATAGTACAAATATATATGTGTGTATGCCCTATCCCATTTTCCGATTCAAGGAATGCCAACATTGTACAAGCCAGAAAACAGGTGTGTACACATTATAAGTGCATAATTAGAGCAGGTGCATTAAGCTTCTGCTCAGTCTGCTGGTAAAGTAGCCGGTGAAGGTGGGTCAGCATGTGCTGCCCATGATGAGGTTCAGGGGCTGCAGACCTTGCAGCATGTGCTGGGCTGCAGTACCACCTGAGAATAGATGCTGGTGGCCATAGGTCAAAGGGAAGAACAACAGGACACAATGAAGGTCTACAAAGCCATTAAAATCAAATTTGTTGGATGTAATTTAATTACATCAGAATATTTTTGCCTATATTTATGTATTATAACTGTCAAAAAAAGCTAAAACGTAAATGAACTGTTTGGGAAAAAATTGCCCCCTCTAATTAACAGGGATTGTTTCTAACATCCACTATGATCAATCGCCTGCCAGATGACAGAAAAAGATCATTAACCTCACGCTGTTTTGAACTGCAACAATTGTAATTAGTTCAGGATAAAGGCAGCTACCCTTTGCAAGCCTCCATTACAAGGATGAAAATCTCAGAGCAAAGATTCGATGGTGGATAACAAATAAGTTTCAGATCTGAATAAAGTGGTGGAAAGGTGTGGCTCAGTATGTGGACATAAGAAGATTGCAGGACATATCATTGAGAACACTGCCACCTCTTCCATGAAGGAGTGGCGATGGCCCAGGCACCAGCAAGACCTCAGTGTCAGAACCGATGAGAGAGACCACCGAGGATCCAGAAGCCACTGTGAAGGAGTGTAGGCCTTTTATCGAAAACGGTCAATCGGTGCATGTCACAGTATGCATGTCACAGTATGCATGTCACAGTATGCATGTCACAGAAAAAATCCAGGGGTGCCGATAATTTTGGCCATGACTGTATATGTTTTTTTTCTTTACTTTGATCGCCCTACTTTGCCATGCGGTAACCTGTCTGCTTCTGGTTAGCTTCCTGAGGCTAATGCTGCGTGAATATAAAATATGGCGGGAAAAAAAGTCATTTTCTCTGAATGACAAAAATACTCATCAAAGCTTATGATAAATGAGACACAGCAGTGAAACTACATTAAGGTAAATTTTATGTACAGTACCGTATTATAGCGTGTTTGAATTATACACAGTTCAGTAATTTGAAAAGTGTTTGAAATAGCTGTATTTTGAACGAATCAGGGGTGAGTTTCCCGAAGCCTTCTTAACGCTACGTCGTTCGTTAGTTCTATCTTTTAACACAGAACTTAAGAA
>JAODJU010000119.1:30675411-30693756 GCA_026776725.1 Gnathonemus echidnorhynchus | reverse complement strand
CTATCTTTTAACACAGAACTTAAGAACGACGTAGCGTTAAGAAGGCTTCGGGAAACTCACCCCAGTACAATTCAGTACATACTGTAGCGACACTGTCCGTTCTATTGCCTTATATTCATGTAATAAATATAGAAATGTCAATTACATGGTAATCTGCCTGAGACATAAAGAAAAAGGAAAAAATAAACTGCATATGTTGTTGATGATTATTATGATAATTATGTGGGTGATGATGTTGACTATCATTGTTTTTTCTATTGCAATATCCATGATCACAGATTTCTAAGAATATCTGTCAAAGAGCAAAAAAGCATATTTTAATACAACAAAATTAATATAAATTGTTAAAGTACCCAAAATAAAAAAAAAAGAATTCTGTTCATTGTGCATTTATAAATTGTTTTTTAAGTCTCTTACCAACCAGATTAGTCTGTGCACATTGCCCAAGGTCACACTGCATTTCTGTTTTGCATTAACAGCACAATACATTTACCTGACTATGTACTGTAGGTAATGCCTTTTATGACCTCTGCTGAGTGGTGAATGAACCAGCAAAATCCTCCATTACTGAAAATGGCTGATCATCTATCCATCCATCCATTTTCTGTAACTGCTTGTCCTTTTCAGGGTCACAGGGGGTCTGGAACCTATCCCAGAGACTATGAGCAGAAGGCAGGGAACAACCCAGGATGGGCACACTCACTCACACACCATTCACACCTATGGGCAACTTAGTAACTCAGAATTCACTTCAGCATCTTTTTTGACCGTGTGGGGAATCCAGAGTACCCGGAAGAAACTGACGACAGGGGGGAAACATGCAAACTTCACACGTGGAGTGAGGGTGGAGACTCAAGCCTTGGTCCCGGGGGGATGTTGTGAGCTGAAAGACTTGGTGCCAAGTACATACTCATTAATTTAACTAAGACTTAGTTTGTGGTTCATTAATACATTAACTAAGCATTGGTTCATGATTAATTAAGTGGAAAAACAGTATAATTTGTGACCCCTTAAATAAAGTGTGATCAGCTGCTTTCATTCCACATGTGAGTGCCAGTTGAGTTTCTGCCACGTCTGTATTGATGTTTCTGCTGTATATCATGTGACTGTGTGCTTTAGAGCATATAATCTGCAGTTTACGGAGCATGCTGTCATTGTGGTGTCAGAGTACTGGAACATTCTGATTCACAGATTTATATTAGTGGTTATTTGTTGCATGGCAACCTCTTACTACAGCACTGTATGCAGACAGAGGCCCCTATTGAGGCAAATCAAATGTCCATGGCTCTGCTGGTCAACTGAGAAGCACCTGAGCTTGCATACTGATTTGGATATGTGTGATGTTTCTGCTGGCAAATCAGTCCCTCAGAGTCTGACATAGGCAGAGTAACAAACCCAGACCATCTGCACAGTGCCAGCCACTGAAGGCCCTCAGTGCAGGCAGAGTAACAAACCCAAACTGAACTTTGGATCAATATTCCACTGATACTGAGAAACACTCAACAGGACAGGAAGCTCTAGTGTTGGGCAGTATTAACCGAAAACCAAACTGATTTCTGAAAGTTTTACTTACACTGATATACAAGTTCAAATTGTTAACAAGTACCGTCCATCCGATACCATCCATACAGTTGAAAGTCCGTATTGCCAACCCCTACTAGGAAACACTTAACAGGACTGGGATCTCTGGAACTATATTTCCCTCCTCACAGCCTCTGGGGCTGTCTGTCCCAGCCACTAAAGCAGCACCTCAAGCTTCTGTGTGTGGTCTATGCTGGGGATCTGTATGGACTCCACTGCATCATTTGTGTATTCTCATTCGCTTAAACACACCTATGGAAATGAACTCTCACATTATGCTTTCTTTTTGAGGGCTTCCCATTTCGGAGAACCTGACTGGAGCATTGAAGAGCAGAGTTTATTTATAAATATTTATAAATAGGGCAGCTGATCGGCAGGGAGGACGTTGGACAGTGCTTGACAGCATTTGCTTTCAGGATCAGTAAGAAGAATAATCGATCATTCATACTGGAGATTGCGGAGCACAAGTGCATTGAGAAAGGCACCAATGTGGATGCCGAATGACCCATTTCTGTATCATGCAGCTGAAGGGCTTTTGCCTTTGTGCTTTCTTTTTTTTTCCTTGTGACACTTGCTGGGTCTGAGTGGTGTGACATGTGCAATCATAAATGCACATGGAGCTCCACAGCTGCAGGCACAGACAGCCGCTGGCGGAGACGGCCAGGAGAGAAACAGGGAGATTGAAAACTGCCCTAACAGACTGAAGCACAAATGTAGCCTGTTGAAGAATGACTTCATTGGTAAGCATAGCTTGTTTCCAATGTCTGAAGCTGCCTGGATCCCCACTGTTTCTCTGAATTCACCATGATTAGAATGATAATCGGCATCTGGGAGTGTTGGGGTGGGGGGGTGCATTGGGAGTAGCCATACAACCACCAGAGTACATGCTCATATCCGGAGGACTCTTCTGGGTGTAAGATGCTGCACCATTGTAGTAATCCATCTTCATCAGTGATTGCTTCAGTGAGAGCCTCCCTTTCAGTCTGTGGTCAGATGTTCTATCAATGATTGCTACTATCACAATGTCAAACAAAATCATTAATTTATTTAGCAAACCCTTTGTCCAAAGCAATATGTAATTGAGGAGCAGAGAGCAGGACAGAGAGTCAGTCCCTGGAGCAATTTGGGACAAGTTCCCTGCTCAAACGATCAAAGGTGACACCACTCTGCCAAACCATGGGATATAACTTGGCAACCTTCCAATCACAGGCATCCCCCTAACCCACACACCATCACATACATATTCATTCATATAAATAAATATAAAATGAGACACAGATAAAAACATCAAACAAGTATTTATTCATTAGGCTGTGGAGCAAGATTCTGTATTGCCTGTGTATATGGACCTTCTAGGCTGGATCATTTTCCTAAAATACACAGGAACAGGTCAACAATGAAAGTGTGATATAGTCCAGGTGAGGGCAGTAGAGAGCCAATATGAGGCACAATTGGTTTAGACAATGAATCCAAATGTGAGCTTCGGGAGGAAGAAGCATGGAGACCTGGGACACTTGAGTACCTGGGACAGGTGAGTATCAGAAACAGGAAACAGGAAGAGAGTCGGCTGTACATACACCCTACGGTACCAGTCAAAAGTTTGTTCATGCCAAGCCGTCTACCAAGGAGAGTGATAGTGTTGCCTCGCATTATTTAGCCACCTGACATAAACATAGCAGAAATGGTTTTGGAGGACTTAGACCAGAGTGAAGGAAAAGCATATGTGGGACCTCCTTCAGTACAGCTGGAAAAGCATCCCAGGAGGCCGCCTCATGAAACTGGTGTGGAGGAGAAGGTGGGGTCAGCCAGTCCCTGGAGGAACTTGGGTTAAGGGCCACTCTTAAATGCCCAATGGTGGCATCATTGTTCACAGGATTCGAACCAGTAACCTACTGGGTCCCAACCCATGGAGTTGCCCCCCCCCCAACAAATTATTTTAATTTTGTTTATTATTTTTTTGCTCAGTGCATAATTTCATGTTTGTTATTTTATAGTCCTGATGTCTTTATATTTATACCAAAATGCAGAGAATAGCACAAATAAACATTTCTAGGTGTGTCCAAACTTTTGACTGGTACTGTATGTGACAGAACAGGAAACAGGAAAACAGCTGGCTGTGCACATATACACATATACATACACCGCACAAGAGAACAGGAAACAGGAAGAGATCTAGCCATGAACATACACACACTAGGAGTGTACTCACAATGGGCTATCTGTACCATGCCCAGGCACGGTTCATTCCGGTTTGTTTGACTGGTGTGATTGCTCTGTACTGTGCCTGACCCGACTTGAAGGAGCAGACCCAAGCACAGTAGGTTGGACTCCAGCACGGTATGCAGCGTGATTGCTAACCATGCCAAAGCACGAAACACAGACATGAGGTCAGTAATGTGACTGGCACACACATGTATACATTTACACTATACATGAACTGGACCCTGAAGAAATGGATTGGGTAGGCTGCACAGATAGGATAGCGACAAACATATACAGAGCTTTATACAACGGGCGTAAAAATCTGTTTGCATGCCGGCTTTTCCTTATGTTTAATAAACATGTTGGACTTTAAACTGCAAGAAGTACTGCCACACCACCTCTATCTTTTTATCATTTGTCTTCATCCACAATATCTCGTCTTTTAGAAGATGTTGTGGCTGCTGAGCTGCATCCCTTTCTTTACTTCCACTGTAGTGCCTTTGCCTTCCACGATACACCAAAGCGGTAGCGTGTGGCGTGCTCCACTAACCGAGCTGAATAAAAACACACCAAATTTTTACAGATTATTAACTTTTAATGCACCTCTCATTTATATTTTAGGCATGTAGTACTGAAAAGCCGACTTCCAGACAGATTTTCACACCTGTTATCTAAAGCCCTGATTAAAAAGAAACGAAAACAAAATACATCAACAAACAAGGCAGCAAAGGGGTCACTTTGGTCTATGGTACAGATGCAGTGTTTGCTGGAAATTTGGGTGACGAGAGTTTCTAGGAACAACTGGATACAACAGATAAAAAGTCTGAAATATTTGGTAAAATATGTTCTTGTACATGCAGCGTGATTAAATGAAAATTGCTGCACTGCCTACTCAATAAATCTTTAAGAGGGTCGTGTGTCATCGTGCCCAAAATGACTCCAAATAAGCCACAAAACAAGGACATTAATCATGAAGTATATAGTCCTGTGCGATAGGGCTTTTCTTCCTGTTCAACACAAGAAGTTGCAAGGTGACGACAAACGCATGCGTGGCCCCAGATCGTTAAGCACAATGTGAGCGCAGACCAGCGGGGGAGTGGGGAGTGGGGACAGTCGTGTCCGGGCACGGTACAAAGCAACTGGGCCAAGTGTGAGTACGCTCTGAGTGAAATGTTACAGACAGACTGCTTCAGAGGCAAGTCTAGCCAAAATTGTGGCATCAAATGAGACCACAGCAGAACAGCTGTTCTTCCAGCTTATCGCAGTCCTTGATAATGAGTGATGAAAAGCAGACTGATGACACCTCGATCTGCAAGCAGCAGGACGTCAGGGGTGTCAGTGCTGTGGAAGTGCCCAGGGCCGCAGAAGACCACACTAAACCAATATGTTACAAAACATCCATGGCCTTTTTTAAATATAAAAGACATACAAATGAAATTAATATCAAATATTATTTACAGAAAAGTTCTTTTTGTAAATGTAAATTTCCAAGTCTTATAAAGTTTTATAAATAGTGTGTGTTGACTCCTCTCCTGATGCAGTGTACTGGGGTGTTATTCGTGTCCGTCCACCACCAGTCACTGTGGGATACACAGTATCCATGAAGAATGCAAATCCCTCATTCCTTGTTTAAAAGGAAATTCTCTCAGTTCTGACCCAGTATTGCACACCCTCTTGATATGAATCTGCTGTAGGCGAAGCCCTGAATTGTTGCAGACCCCATAGTGGGGCACAACTCTGGAGAAAGGACAAATTGCGACGTTTTTGCAATTGAGATTGATTTTCTCTCTTGGTTCTTGAGCAATACATTTGATTCTATTTATTATTTTGCATTCCATGCTATCTTTATGAAGATGGAACAAACTATGTGGAGATGCACGGTATATCAGTTCACATATCGGTAATGACTGATAATTATTAAAAATCAAGATATTGGTGTCAGTCCAATGTGTCAGTCTTGGCCAGTATTGCAGCCTGATATTTATACTTAATCAGTATTCAAAGTCAGCAGCACCAGAGCTAAACACAAAACAGATTAAATAACAGAAATGACTGCATTGGACAATGAGAAATTTTCTTTAGCAGAGAATGAGGGACTTTGTCAGCTCATTCACCATTTATAAGAGGTCTCAAAGTGTGGGCCTGTGAAATCTTTATAATTTATTATTATATCAGATCTACAGATCAATCTTTCCACAGAATAAAAAACAACTTAACATCATTCCGTTAATCTGTGCCAGCGTTTCCAATGAAAAATGCTAATCATAAACTTAATCCTCATCTGCTCTTCAATATAACACGTTTTTATGCCCCCTCTTCCTGTTATGCAATGTAACGCAGTCCTGTGATTTATTGACGCTGCTTATGGAGAAAAGGGAGAGCTTGGTTTGATGTAACAGATCTGCCCCCTAATGCGAACACGGCAGAATCCACATAAGAATAAGATATCATATAGAGGTACGAATCGTGATTTCGATTCAGTCATAGAATGAGATCAAATAGGGGTATGAATTGAGATTGCGATTCAGCCTAGAATGGGAATGCGTAGGGCATGAATCAAGATTGTGATTCAAAACCAACTAATCATGCAGCCCTACTCCAGAGACAAAGAATAGGCTGGACAGCGTGAACAATGGAGAGTCTACAGCTAAGCCTGTCTAAGGCTCAGCCTAAACCTACGTTTAACATACCTTTGTTTGTGTATCTGTACACTATACCAGTGTAGTATGCTATATAGTATAGAGGGTAATATGCCTGTGCAATATACCAGGTAGGATACCAGTGTAGTGTACCTGTGCAATATACTATGTATTATACAAGTGTAACTTTCCTGTTCAGTTTACTATTTAGTATACCAGTGTAGTGTACCTGTTCAATATGGCATGCAGTTTAAAGTGTAGTTTACCAGGTCATAATCCAATTACAAGACCGATGCACAACAGTAACCTGGTTATGTTGCTCCAAAATCATCTTTAAATTAGCCAGAACACATGAAACATAATGCTTCCGTGCAAAAATCATTTTGGGGATTCTTGAACCCAAGACCACTTCCTTAGGAAAAGTCGGTTTAAGGTTGTTAAATTATTTGGTTAAAATTTGTATTCACTCCAGGAGTGGAACAATCAGTGGTGAAATGGCCCTCAGTAGTGAAACAAACCAGTGCTATGTAACATCAACCACACCCTGTGGACAGAGCTATTTATGATACAGGTACCCATACGTGTGTGTGTGTGTCTGTCTGTCTGTCTGTCTGTGTGTTTATGTATGTGTGTCTGTCTGTGTGTTTGAATGGATGTGGCCATGCAAGCCATTATGGATGATGCAGTGTGACTTGGGGAAAGAAAAATTATTTAGAAAATATCCATCAAAATCACAGATTTTGCTTGTGGGTGAGGCTGGGCCCTCTCTCACACACACACTCATGTAGATGGTCACGTAGTTTAACTGCTGCCCTTTACTTCCAATTCCTAGGTGTTATGAGGCCAGGTGCACTGCCAGGTAAAGTATGAATGACAACAGTGAGAGAGCAGTGCAGGCCAGGTGCCCGGCCACGCTGACATCACTCCCAGAAGGCTCTGCAGACTCGTGGATTGTGTCATCTGTAAAGTAAAAGCAAGAGAAAGCAAAAGCTGGTAAAAACCAGGAAGTAGTTTATTACTGGATTACAAACAACCGACTTAAAAGGAAAAAAGCAGATAAGCCACTCCCTCAATGAGGAAGAGCAGAGAATACACACGCTCAAAGGGTAAAGGCAGACAGGCCATTCACTCACAATGGAAGAGTAGATAGGTGTGGTGACTTGTGTTTATATTGCACTCTGACTGCAGTGTTGCATGTTTGCTGACTGATGACGTGAGGGGCGTGTCCCGGTGAGAGCAATGAGCTCCACCAACATGTATCAGAACCCGCCTCTTCCCTTTGACTGGATAGGAATGTTGCCTGGGGGGGTGGTTTACAGCTCCTCATCCCTCGCAAGTCATACTCAGCGGTGTGCCGAATGCAATTCTGTTTGTGTAGCGCACAAGTCCAGCTGTGTGCAAATCTGTTGATCAGAGTCTGTCTACTGTCCGTTTCCTTTGTTGCAAACCCAGGCTTGTAACAATTGGCCACTCCCTCTTTTAGGCTGCTCTATATTCTAGGGCACAGCCTTAAGTGCAGGAAACAGACAAACACTCATTAATAACTTGGGGAACAGCCAGATCGTTAGCAACACATGCAGCCCTGCTTTGGCTGACAGGAAAATGCTCCTGCTGATTGTGGGGTCTGACAGCATCAATTATCCATGACAAGCACTATTAAAGGATATATATTCTGCTGAGCTACATAAGGCACCATAATGAATGGCTACAATAAACACTACAGAACAGGAAAGTAGTGATTCATTTATAATTGAAGCCCACTTAGAATAACAGATCATCATGCAGCGATGTGACAGAAAACTTAAGTGGCATCATGTAAAGCACAAGCCATTTTCAAGGTCACATTGTGTAGACATTGTGTGTGGGGAGGGGGTCCCAGTATGATTATGAGTTACGAAATAAGGGAGACTGTGTGACAAGGACCCCTCCACGAATTGCTTCCTTATTGTAGTGGAGGAGTTTGTGTACCTCTGTGATTGTAGGAGCTATGGTGTTGGGGAATTTGCCCTTCGTAGGGTCTCACAAGGCAAACTGGTCAGTCAAAATGCAATTCAAAAACCACTATGAAGGAAATGAGTAATGAGCGTGTAACCTCACCCAGATTAGGTCAGGTTGCTACCCATGAGACCCAGCCAGGAAAAGGCCAAAGTAGTTACATGGGTACACCCTCCTGTGGGCCCACCACCTGCAGGGGGGGCTGTGACGGCCCAGGGCATTGTGGATCAAGTGGCAGTCGAAGGCAAGGCCTTCACAGACTGATCACTGAGCCTTTAATAACTACCCGCTGCTTGAGTTACTGCCTCAAGCGGAGGAGTTTAAGTATCTCGAGGTCTTGTTCACGAGTGGGGGAGGAATGGAGTGCAAGATCGACTGGCAGATCGGTGCAGAATCAGCAGTTATGTGTGTGTTATACTGGTCTGCTGTGGTGAAGAGAGCTGAGCTGGCAGGCAAAGCTATCAATTTACTGCTTGATCTATGCTCCTACCCTGACTTCGGAAGCAATGGGTTGTGACCAAAATAATGAGACTGTGAAAACAAGAAGAAAAAATTAGCTTTTTGCAGGGCGTCTGGCCTTGGCCTTAGATAAAGGGTGAGGAACCTGGACATTCAGTAGGAGCTCAAATTAGAGCTGCTGCTCTTCTGCATTGAAAGGATCCAGCTGAAGTGGTTTGGGCATCTATCTAGGATGCCTCTTGGACACCTCCCTGGCCAGGTGTTTTGGGTATGTCCAACTGGGAGGAGACCCTGGGGCAGACCCAGGACACACTGGAGTGTTAATATCTCTCAGCTGAACTAGGAATGCCTTTGAATTCCCCCAGAGGAGATGGTGGAGGTGCCTGGGGAGAGGAAGGTCTGGGTCATCCCTGCTCAGACTGCTGCCCCCATGACCCAGACCCGGATGAGTGGCAGAAAATGGAATGATGGATGGATGGATGGCTGTCACAAGGAAGATAATAAGGGGTTAGGTGTGAATTTGATTGGAGAAACGACGGCGATATCAGTAAGGTCTTCAAAATCATACTAACCTCTTGGTTCTAATGAATTGTCATTGACCTCAAATACGCGATCAGACCCCGCGGTTTTTACACAGCTGTCTGGTAAAAGCAGAAAAACAGTGAAATGAGTGAAAGCACAAAGGACAACAATGAAGAATAAACCCTAAACTTAACTCGAATCCCCAGACAAGCAAACAACCTAAACATCAAAGGCTATCTAAAGTAAGATTGCCTGGTTAGTTGCATCTCAACACAATCTAAACAGAAGCAAACCGACCTGAAGAAGGATAAATGGCCTGAATGTGGATGGATTTCCTGAAAAATTCAGGGTAAAACCCAGAAATTAGGTATTGAAAGGAAGTACTTACTTGATGGTCGAACAAACACTTTAAGCTTTAAACATGTTCTTCTTCCATTTTCAGCTGTGGTAGATGCTGCGAAAACACAGACACCTGTTTTCATAGTTAGAATATCAGCTAACAGTAGAATGAGGAAAAAACTGTTAATCTGGCAGTACATAATGTATATAAACTGACTCTGCCAGATTGTTATCTCTGCCCACTTCCTGCATTTTTACATAGATCTTCATATAGGATATATTAAACATGCTACATTCTACATTAAATATGCTAAATTCTGCTATAGTCAATGATAATGAATAGGAACAATCCCAGGAACCAGGGCCCAAAACCAGAGCTCAAATGCACACAAAGGGAGATCCAAACCAGTACAAATAACACTGCACAATATTGAGAGTAATTGTATATACCTGCTCTAAACTGTTAATAGTCTTTTCTTTAGTACCTATTTATATTATTTCATGAATTTTTCCACCTCTTTCCTTATTAATTAAGGGTCCCTCCAAATTTCACACTGATCAATCAATAGGAGGAGCTACAGCAATTGCACATGAGCCTAAACCTACAGAATCAGTGCAACTGACATTTTCCTCATTTATCTTTGAATAAGATCTAATTTGACAAAATCCTTCTTGCTTTCAGTTCCATGACTCCTGTCGAATGACATTTACATTTCCTGGTGATGTTTAAAAACTCAATAAAAGACATTTTTCTATTACTCCTACAACCTCCACCGCACCTCCCCAGCTCTGGTAGCAGGTGAATGGGCACACTGCCCTTATGGATGCCTCCTTGACCTGCCTGGACACTATAGCCACCAGTCACACTTACCCTACAGCAGTCCCATGCCATTTCAATCAGGCAGCTATATCTCAGGTATGCTTCAGCCAATCCTCACCAAATTCAACCCACTACTGTAGTACATGACTACAGATAGACCCTCCAACCTTGGTGCCGATTGGTTAATAGGGGGCGCTATGACCATATATGTCTAAGGCCCACCTTGGCTATTTCAGCTGAAATCTCTTAAAATGCTAAAAAGAATTGTCACCTTTCCTTCATCTAAGTACGTATTTTTAATTGCCTTTCATTTTACTGCCATTTAACTCATAGAAAATGATCAGACTTCATTTATAAGTGGCCGGGTGCACTATGCGGTTTTTTGCACATTTTAATAAATTGGCCAGCAGGTGGAGTCAGTGCTCCATTTCATAAATGCTATTCACTAGTACAGTACACTAGTACATTCACTAGCTTAAGACCTTCTCCTTCAGATTGCCTGTTTATTTTACAGTTGCTTATGTATATGCTGCATGATGTTTAAAATAATGCATCACACCTTCCTCAGAATGTTTCTGTCCTGTGGCATGTTCACCATGAAATCCTTCAAAATGGATAGTCACCACAGCTGTTCCTGTGTATTGTGTTTAAATTTCATACTTTTCATTTCCAGTGGTAATTTCCTACATCACAGTATTTGCTAGTTTTACTGAATGTAGGACTACAAATGTATACTTAGGCTGCGTTGGCTAATGGAAACAGTCAAACTACAACACTGGGGACTGACTGCATATATCAGACTAGTAAAATTGGAATAGACTATTTGTCTTGTTCAGATATCTTCGCTTTGTCTGAGGAGGCTCGTGAATTATATCTGAGTCACGACAGTTGTGACAGCACAACTGACATACTATCCCAAATAAGCGGCTAAAATCACATCTAAGCAGTCTACAAAAAGCACAAGGTATGGTTGTTGTGCTGTTATCTGGAGCGGTCTACAAAAAGCACAAAGTGTGGCTGGTGTGCTGTTATCTGGAGCAGTCTACAAAAAGTACAAAGTATGATTGTTGTGCTGTTATCTGGAGCAGTCTACAAAAAGTACAAAGTATGATTGTTGTGCTGTTATCTGGAGCAGGCTACAAAAAGCTCAAAGTATGGTTGTTGTGCTGTTATCTGTAGCAGGCTAAAAAAAGCTCAAAGTATGGTTGTTGTGCTGTTATCTGTAGCAGGCTACAAAAAGCTCAAAGTATAGTTGTTGTGCTGTTATCTGGAGCAGTCTACAAAAAGCTCAAAGTATGGTTGTTGTGCTGTTATCTGGAGCAGTCTACAAAAAGTACAAAGTATGGTTGTTGTGCTGTTATCTGGAACAGTCTACAAAAAGTACAAAGTATGATTGTTGTGCTGTTATCTGTAGCAGGCTACAAAAAGCTCAAAGTATGGTTGTTGTGCTGTTATCTGTAGCAGGCTAAAAAAAGCTCAAAGTATGGTTGTTGTGCTGTTATCTGTAGCAGGCTACAAAAAGCACAAAGTATGGTTGTTGTGCTGTTATCTGGAGCAGTCTACAAAAAGCACAAAGTATGGTTGTTGTGCTGTTATCTGGAGCAGTTCCCCCAACAGAGCAATGCTGTTCTGAATTTGCAAGACAGTCCAAGTTCACACAGCCAGCATAAACAACATTTTACCTGTAAGATCTGGACCAGCCATATTTGGTAGGAAGGTGTCTATTTCTACATACTACTCAGACCATCTGAACCAAAGCAGACATTCAGTGGGGGGGAGGTGTTACACCACAGTTTCTACATTCTGTCCTATATCAGCTGACCTGTTAGTCCTAGACTCAAACATCTCCATCCAGGATTATACACGATAACTCACACACTCACAGAGCACCGTACTCGTTCACTGACAATGTTTATTCACAATTTTTATTTACAGACATGGTACCTTATACTTTAACTGTCAAACATGGTCGTGTTTGTGACATTCACATTATGTCACAGACATGACACTTCGCATTAAGTCACAGGTATGGTACCGTACACATTACATCACAGGTATGGTACCGTACACATGAAGTCATAGGTATGGCACCGTACACATTACGTCACAGGTATGGCACCGTACACATGAAGTCATAGGTATGGCACCGTACACATTACGTCACAGGTATGGTACCGTACACATGAAGTCATAGGTATGGCACCGTACACATTACGTCACAGGTATGGTACCGTATACATGAAGTCATAGGTATGGCACCGTACACATTACGTCACAGGTATGGTACCGTACACATGAAGTCACAGGTATGGTACTGTACTAGTGGCATAACATCAATGTCAAAACTTCAAGCCAATAAAACACAAAGTGAGAAATATAAACCTGCAAGTTGTAACATTTTGTTTGTGTGAATATCCCACAGGCAAGCACAGAAACAAGAATTGCGTGCATGTGTATCCTAATATTTCGCTAAAACTGTCTCTTTTTCTTCTCAATTGTTTTTTTTTCCATTCCTGATTTGACAGATATCCTCATATGCCAAGTGGATCACCTTCGACTGCTCTCTGTGCTCCAGTGAAAATTTTGGCTCGAATTTTGACATCGAGGTGGTTGGATAGTTTGAGGACGGGCTCATTGCCGTTTGTAGATGAATGGCATTACGCACGCGACACGATATTTAAGTATGCGAAATTTTAAAACCTGACAGTCTATATTTTATAGATTATAAATGCATAATGCCGTGCCAGTGTATGTAGAGACATTACTACTTACAGATGTAGTAGTACTCCCTGCCCGGTCGAAACTCGAAGCCCAGAGAGAATGGGGTGAAAAGCTGGAACTTCTCTGAGAACTTGAGAGGTGAGTGTGGCTGGTTGCACTCCCAGCGCTTGAAGCCCTTAGCAAGGTGCTCGCAGACACTGTAGCCATCGTAGTTCACCATATAGAGCACATAGCGCTCGGCACGATGCTCCAGCACCGAGGGAGCGTAGTAAGGACAGAACACATCCAGGTAGTCGTTGATGCAAACGTCGATGTGATAGTCACCCCGCTGGAACCTGCCAGGAAAAGCAAGCAGAGGGTTACAGCATGTCACGGGGACTAATGGGTTACAGTCTCCAGAACCAAAGAGTCACGGGTTGTCATACAGGACCTCACAGACCAGCATCACTCCCAGAACTGAAAGTGTGGCTCACAGAGTCTCTCCATGACTCGAGTCTGTTGTTGAACCGCAAATCTGGCTCACCGGTCTGTTCATACATGTTCGTACATTCTTGCAAAAGATTAAATGTTTGTACGAAAACTCGATGTTCGTACGAAAGGTAAAAGTCACATGTATAAAACCTTGTATAAACCATGATATTCATCGTTCAGAAATGTGTAAACTGCGATACTCGTCCACACAGAAACATTTGCACATGTGTACGCTTAACAGACTGCCTCATTCCCAACCATTAATTACCCTGCATTGGCAATGCAAATTAGCCACGTGTATGCAAATAGGCACATCATGCGGTTGCTCGCGCTCTGTTCTGTCGAAATGATCTACTTTGTCGAATTATCCTACCGTAGTGCTAATCGATAGCCCTAACCCTAACTCTAACCCTAAACCCCCAAACCCCCTAAAATCCTTACCCTAACCCTAACCCAAACCCCTAAAACCTAGCCCTAATCCCAAAACGGTAGAACTGCACATGCGCTAAAAGGCTCGGTAGTACGTTTCGATGGGTAGTTTATCTCGTCAGAACACGCCCCGTTCAGGGTTGGTTCCTGCATCACCCTAAGTGCAAATTTAATGTAATATTTAATTTAAAAATTTGACATATTATGTATAATTATGATTACTCGTATAATATAGCATGTATAATTATGATAGCTCGTAAAATATATTATGTATAATTATGATACCTCGTCTTGTGAAAGGCACTATATAAAAATAAACCGAATTGAAATTAATCGAAGAATGACCCATATAAGTTTACTGTGCCTAGAGAGTATTTGTTTTTATGATTATTGATTCCTTATTTCCTGTGGTGACTGTGACAGGCTTGGGATTGCAGCACACTCAGCACGCAATAAGGAGAACAAAGCAGCCTCCGTGTTTGTTTGCTAGGAGCAGCACACAGAATCACGGCGTCACGCGCATTTTCCCTTTTAGAGTTTCTGCAGGTGCCAGTCGCTGATGAAATCACAGTGTAAAAAGCCTCTTCCTCTTCTCAAGGTGGATAACGGCCCTCCTCCAAAGCCACTGTAGCTCTTCGTCATTTTGCCCCGTAACAGTCCCCTTGTTCCAGTCACCCTGTTGACTTGCTGGGTGAGCATTTCTGCTTCCTGACCGTAATAATTAGTATGATCCTGTGCTCATTATCTTTGCGGTGACTCAGTGTGGTGATTTGATCACAAGGCGTTTTGTGAATGAATGACAGAGATGTCTGACGAGCTGTTTGTGTGATTTCTTCTCCATGACAGTATGCTGGATAATTGTATGCAGTTGCTTCCTTTGCAATTGCAACAAGCGAAACCTCCCCAGGTCTAAGTGCAGTGCAGCGGCCCTTTGTTGGTGGGGCAGATGGCATTCAGTGAAAAACACAGCACCTAGATGATAAATCCCCAGAAGTAATGACAGTGCCATTGTGCTAAAAATGACAACAAAGTTCACTTGCCGACAGAACTGCCAAAAATGTATCCTGTATGGCGGCGACGTGTGGCTCCGCTGGCTAAGCCTCTGTGTCAGTGAACGGAAGGTGACTGGCTCAGGTCCCGCCTCAGTATGTCTGTGGGCCCTTAAGTAAAGCCCTTAGCCCCCAGCTCCCTGTTGTGGCTGCCCTTCACAACCAGCCTGCTATCACCAATAGAGTTGGGGGAGGCAAAAAAAAATGAATTTCCCTGTAGGGGTCAGTAAAGAGTATATTTAAAAGAAATACTGGTTAATTTGTATTTACTGGGAATTTCAGGATAAATGTCAACTGAACAGAAATAAGCAAGGTTACTAAAGGAACTGCTTTCTAATGAGAAGAATATTAGAGTTAGCATAGGATGTCTATACCTGTCTGTCTGACATCACATACTATCATGTACAATTAAGTAAGCTGTGGCCTGTGTAGGAGGTAGCTAACCTTCAGCATTCGCTGCTCAAAGTGCCGCTGCATCTTCGCTAACATGAATCACGGATTGCTGGGATCTGCTGTGCAGGCAGAGGACCTCAGCGCTTCTGGGGTGTTAATCCTCCCATCCCTCATTAGACCTTTAAGCTGCTTAGTGTGGCTGTGGGTGTGGGGGGGCAGGTGCACATACTGTAGAGTCACAGGGTTATTTCCTCTGTAAGAACCCCACTACGGGTGACACTTCGATGGTAATGAACAGTGATCACTAACTAGCTGATTATGCTGCTGTGAGCACATGCTCCACGTCACATAGTAGTGCTGAGATCATTCTGAAGCGTTGCTCAAATCTGCCGGTTGCCTCCCTGCCCTTTGGACTGAACGCCTCCCCAGGGACACAAGGGACCCTAAACACCCTGGTGAGCAGCGCAATTCCTCAGCTATTCCTCCTGACTGTAGATCCTTGTCACAACGCACAATATAATAACTCGACAGGGTGTAACTAATTGAATGACGATAATAATAACAACAATCATAATAACAATAATAATGATGCTGATAATAATACTAGAGTAATGTTGCAATATAAAAATTAGTTAATTAGGTAAAAAATTGTTACATTTTGTGAAGCCTGGGTCAGCCTGTGACCTGTCCTAGGCCTTGGGATGATGGGGGCCGTTATGGCGATGTGGAAAGAAAGGAAAGAGAAGGCTTTGTGTGCAAGGGCAAGACAGACCAGAAGGGGGGGCTGAGCAGCAGCAATACCAGGGTCAAACAGCATTTCAGAAGAAGCTTAGTGGTCACATTTTACTGTTATAGGCGAAAGCCTCCCACTTTTTACTTGAAAAGGCAGGTTTTATAAACAAAATCACCCCCCCGAAAACCATGAAAAGTGAGTATAAAGGCATGTCAGTGTTCTGGTAGATATTTGGGATTTTGTGATTTTTATGAGTATGAGACTTGAGGCTGACAGTGACTCCCCATTTACACAGATTGACTGTGACTCACTCATTAGGAACACACCAAAAGACACACACATACAGAGACTGACCCACGCCACACACACGCTCAGACGTATCACATCTGAGAGATGTATGAGTGACACTGACCCCTCACGGCCCAGAACCTCACAGCCAACATCAGTACATCGCTCCCTCCACAGCACAGGACAAACAGCAATCAGGGCATTAAGCCTCGACCGGCTGCATTTACATCACTTTGGTTTTGAAAGATGCCAGGCAGAGCAATGCAGCTGTTTTCCTGGTGGTTCAATGGTCTTCAGTCCATTAGAAATGGTTTTCCCTACATTACAGGAATGAGCACAATTGTGCCCTCACGTCAGATCTATAAACTGAGTATGATACAGACTGTAGGCAAAATGCCAGTCTAATATGACCACATATAAAGTATATGGTCATATATTAAGATCAAGTACACAAATAAAATGTTGCAACATCATTATTACACCATAACTAGTGCCTAATTTTTACTGTCACATTATGACTAATGATAAATGATCCACTGTCAGTCACACTGTAACCAGTGTCAATACATTATAACTGATGTTTAACTAGGGTTTCTAACATTGAAACTAATGTCTGTCGTCCTGCAATAACATGAAACATTGGCTACTTCTCTGAATTTATTAGCACCAACATTGTGTTATGACATGCTGCTGCAGTCATACCACTTTACAATACAAATAATTATTTCATAAAAATTGATATATCAGTTCCTTATATCAGTTCCTCCAAGGAGACATTTTTTACTATGACCTATTATTATATTGACACTTAAATGGAAAAACTAAATGCAGCAATCATATATTCTATATTTAATTAGTTTGTCCATTTAAATTATTTACCAAAGTATCTCATTTTATATGCAATTCATAATTTTAAAAAATCCCTGCCATAGTATTTAGACATGCAGTTAGTCAGATGTTCCTTGTTCTTTATTAAAATGAGATACAAAAACTGGACAGAATTTAAAATGAGCAACTGAAACAAATTAAAAATAAATAGAAATGAAAATGTGTGATTTCTGTTTTTAACTTCCCTTTTTGAGTTGAAAAGTCTGCTTACCAGGCTACTGCATGGTGATGATAAGTGTCTCAAACAGACATTATGTTTGCACTCGCGAGGTGAAACTGTGTTTCAGGAGAAGACATTAGATTAGGGATGGACTATACTACTGAAAATAACAAAAGCTTGATGCACAATACATCGGTTAATTGATCAGTGTCGACCAATATTCATTAAAAATCTAGATATCAGCATTGGTCCAATGTGCCAATATTGGCCGATATTTAAACTTTATCAGTATTCATAGCAGCACCAGCAGAGCTAAAGCCAGAACTACTACAATAATAAAGATAATTGCTGTGGAGGAGGCGCCGGCACGGGGGCTAATACTGCCTCACATATCTGGGACCAAGGTTTAAGTCCCCACCCTCCCTCCACGTGTGAAGTTTGCATGTTTCCCCCCTGTCATCAGTTTCTTCCGGGTACTCTGGATTCCCCACACGGTCCAAAAAGATGCTGAAGTGAATTTTGAGTTACCAAGTTGCCCATAGGTGTGAATGGTGTGTGAGTGAGTGTGCCCATCCTGGGTTACATAAGAACATAAGAAATTTACAAACGAGAGGAGGTCATTCAGCCCATCAAGCTTGTTTGGGGAGAACTTAACT
>JAODJU010000119.1:30662487-30672906 GCA_026776725.1 Gnathonemus echidnorhynchus | reverse complement strand
TTCCGGGATAGGCTCCGGACCCCCCGCGACCCAGTAGGATAAGCGGCTTGGAAAATGGATGGATGGATGGATGGATACTGCCATACCATACCATACCATACCATACCATACCATACCATACCATACCATCATACTACCTCATACTGTAATTTTTTGCACATTAAGCTCTTTTGCACATTACACTTAAAAGTATTTATTTTTCTATTTTTTTCTATTATACTGTACCTCTGCATTTTTGTGTGGACAGCAAAGTAAGAATTCCATTGCACAGAGAAATGCAATATGCAATATGACAATAAACACTTTGAATCTTGAATCACTATATGACCCCAGTGAGCCCAGCTGCTAATGGCTACTTCCAGCAGGATAGCACACCATGTCAGAAGCTCATATCATCTCAGACTGGTTTCTTGAACATGACAATGAGTTCACTGTATCAAATGGCCTTCACAGGCACCAGATCTCAATCCAGCAGAGCACTTACGGCATGCAGAAGAAGTTTGCATCATGGTCCAGCCAACAAATCTGCAGCAACTGCATGATGCTATTATGTTATGATGGACAAAAGTGTCTGAGGAATTTTAAGCACCAACATGAATCTACACCATGAAAAATTAAGGAAGCTCTGAAGGCAAAAGGGGGTCCAACCTGATACTAGCAAAGTATACCTAATAAAGTGGCCAGTGGGTATATGTGCCACAGCCAGTGACATTTCTTGGTATATGTTATGTTGCTTATGGGGTAAATGCAGAATAGGGATCCCCAATGATTTTTTTCCTGGAGGGACAAATCCCACACAAATACACTGGGTCCAATGTCTCAAAAGGGGGGGGGGTCAACTGTCTTTCTGTGTTTTGATCCAGACTGCTAAACTCTGATGAAAACAAAATGGAGAAGATGCTAACCATGGGTAAGAACACACAAAAAACAGAAGACAGACACAGCGGCCTGCCATGCAGTTGTACACACACGGTTCCCTGTCATACGGTGACTGACAGACATGGAGCCTTGTCATATAGTGACTGATGGACATGGTTCCCTGTCATATGGTGACTGATGGACATGGTGCCTTGTCAGATAATGACTCTTAAACAACAATGACTGACAGATACGGTGCCCTGTCATACAGTTACTAATGGATACGGTGCCCTGTCATACAGTGACTGAAGGATACAGTGCCCTGTCATACAGTGACTAATGGATACAGTGCCCTGTCATACGCTGACTGACAGACATGGTTCCCTGTCATATGGCAACTGATGGACACTTGGTGTCTTGTTCATACAGTAACTGTTGGGCACAGTTTCCTGTCATACGCTGACTGAAGAACACTGTGCCCTGCCATACAGTGACTCTTAGACACGGTGCCCTGTAATATGGTGACTGAAGGATACTGGGCCCTCTCAAACGGTGACTTATGGATATGGTGCCCTGTCATACAGTGACTGGCGGACACAGTTCCCTGTCATATGGTGACTGATGGATGCAATGCCCATTCATACAGTGACTGACAAATTTGGTGCCTTCATATGGTGACTGACGGACACACACATGGTCACACAATTACAGACACACACAGTAGCCTGTCGTACAGTTACAGACACACGCATTGGCCTGTCATACAGTTACAGACACACACAGTAGCCTGTCATACAGTTACAGACACACGCATTGGCTTGTCGTACAGTTACAGACACACGCATTGGCCTATCATACAGTTACAGACACACACAGTAGCCTGTGGCACATTTACAGACACACACTGAGCTGTCAGTGCTCAGTACCTAGACCAGGGTTATTCAAATTACGGTCCTTGAGGTCCGAGCACTGCTGGTTTTCCAGCCTTCCTTTACCTGTCAGTCAGGTGTGAAGCCTCTGACCAATCAGAATCAATTATTATTAAACTAACTACTTGGGAGAACTGAAAACACGTCCTGGATTTGGAATCGAGGTCCAGATTCGAAGAACCCTGACCTAGACCTTTCGGTTCCCTTATTGCCAAAATTAGCACGCATTATTCAGTATTATTAAACCTGAGAAACCAAGGAACTCTCTCATACAAATGTTCAAACCTATTTTTCCTCAAACGTCTCCAGGCCAAAGTCCCAGCACTGAATTAATGCATGTTAAAATAGTCTCCTTTTCTTAAATGGCACCTCCTTTTCTGTTATATGTAATGCGATTCGCTGTATGAAATGTGGACTATTATAGCAAATCTGTAACCCCAGTCTGGGATAACAAACAACTGTCTCAGAGGCAGAGTGAGTACAGGCCATTTTAGAGCAATTGCTATAGATGTAGATGTCATTGCTGTAGATGTAGATGTCATTGCTGTAGATGTAGATATCATTGCTGTAGATGTCTTACAATGAAACGGCAGATTGCTGAGCATCAAAAACATTTCTAATACATTGAGAAAATGAACTTGTGTACATAAAAATGCAGCCCCTGCTGTCTTGCAATTTTTAAAATGAGTGTGAAATTCCTGCCTTTTTCACCTGCATGCTGCACCATCTCCCCGTGTCTAACTGCAGGCCACTGTATATGGCCTGTATATGGATGATGTGACTATATAGGCCAGAATATGAAGGGAATTCTCAGGTGCAAAGCGTGGTGATGGAAAGCAGGGAATTGGGCCCTGATGTCCTGCCAGGTGTCAGAATGGATAGTGCACTGTTCCCTGTGCATGGTGTCATTAGCAAAGCATCTATGTAATGCATGGCTGACACAACGTTGCATGTGAAGATGCAGGTGAAGTCTCTCCCTGATGTTTTCGTTAATTAGGTGTACAGTACTTTTCCTACATGGTATAACATCACCATAAACAGTTGTATAAACAACAAACTGGTTGATGCTGTTTGTGTCGCAGCGGGGCGTGATGAATGACAGCCCACTTGTGGCTGATGAATGGGTAACTTTATTTTTTAACCAAACTCAAAAATACAGGAAAGAAAAAGGATCACAAGGGGTCTAAACAAAAGCAGATAAACAACATGGGAACTAATCAAGACACACTTGAAAGCTGGGAAACACTGGGGCGTTGCATTGAAACACAGAGAAATACACTCTAAGACACATACAAAGCTGACAGAGAATCCTGGCAAGGGCAGACACATATATACACAGGTCACAAAGGCAAGACAAGGTACAGATATTGTGTGAACCATTACTAATTAGCCAAACACTAGGGCTAGGGGTTACGAGGAACAGGTGAGGGTCAATAACAATCATATAGGATTCAAACACTGGGAGATACTGGGAACACAGAGTAACAGGATGGCCAGTGACACCTGCTGGCCAAATGGGGAAGCAACACATGAAGCAGGACCTGATCCTGACAGTTCAGGTAAATGCCCTGTGATGGATCAGCGAGCTGCCCAGTGTGTGCGCTACCTTAGATACTACCCTACCTGGAATAGGCTCCCAGTCTGGGGCTGTTTCAAGCTCGATGGATGGATGGATGGATTTATGCATATTCTTAATTACTATTAAATCAGATCTTTCATACAAGTTAATGACTAATTTACGCTGCATGGTCGATAATCTGAAAACCAAGCAAAGTTAGTAAAAAAAGCATGTCGGTGTTCTAAACAGATGTAATGTTTTGCTAGATATTTTGAGATCCCCCCCTTGCTTTTCATGAACTAACGTGGTCAGAACTTGTCAGGTTAGGGTGAAAGTTAAAAGTCGCACCAAAATAACGCGAAGCTGAGTTTCAGATAGAGCTGCTTGGGTCCCTTACCTGGGGTTGCTGCGGTTCCAGTAGACGGCATAGCGATCTGCCACTGCCTGGGTGGACAGCTCCCGGCTCAAAACGCACATCAAGATGAGCAGAAGCACGGCTGCCATCACCTCCACCCGCAGCATCACTGCGATGTCTGTCACTTACACCGGCGCATGTGTCACTTTTTCCCAAGCATTTATCTGGAGCCGCTACAGACGAGGACTGCGCGAATCGAGACTAGTGATACTCGTTTTACCGAGGGACTGTAAAGAAGTACCGCTGTTCTGTATTTAATTATAATTTAAGTCATAACGGTAGAAATTTGCGAAGAATCGTAAAGCCCCCAAGAAAAATGAAGTATGAAAAGGCGCCTACAGCAACAAGCGGATCCCTTTATGATGTTCCTGAAAGCATGGCACCCGAAGGATGCAGCGAGCAATTTTAAACCCCCAAATTACAGTGCCGATCGGGGAGTAGTGTTAGCATGGAAAAACATTTTCCAGAAAACCGATACAACCGTCTGCTTGGACGAAAAACGCAGGCTGAAACGTACCAGTGTGAGATTAAAAAATAAAACGGTGCGCATCGCCTTCGATGAGTCGCGTCGGGACCGGATCCCTTCCCTCGGAAACTTCGCACGAACTGATGACCGGGAGAGCCGGACTTCGCAGCGCTTCTTCCCATTCAGAGAAGAGGGGAGGAAACGTGCGTCCGGTGCGCGGCTTTTACGAGCTACATGGAGCCGTCCGTCTCCTTCCTCTCATGTACTGTATATATCAGCTCCAGCACTCTAGTAACTGAGCGAGGAAAAGAACAAAATGACCGGCCATCCGTGAGACCTAATGGAGAGCAGATGGGGTCCATGCCGCCGGCGGACACCCTTAGCCCCTCCCTGACAGGTCCTCCCCTGGACAGATACCGTCTTTATTCACTGCAGCAATAAGGAAATGGGCCAGTGACACAGCTTCCCCGAGTCCACATCTTCTGCCACTTCACTAATAAAAGTTGGTGGGATATCACACGCCAGGTCCGGGATATATGGTAACTGTACATTATTCCTTTTCGTACACACTGTAAAAACCTCTCTCTTATAAAGAGGCCATACTCAATTCTCAAAGGCAGAATTTACGATTCGCATTTTATGTAAGCCATATAAATGTATTACTTGTTCTAATTATGACCATTGTTAGTAGGCAAGAAAGTGGATAGAATTCACATTTCTGAATGGCGAAACGTCAGTCATCTTGATGTTTCCAGGGAATTCTGTCAAGAGTCAAAATACTGGCAAAATGTGTTTTTCCTTCCCAATGAAGCTGTGAAGCTGTGTCTGATTAATACAGAGTGTTTTCTCAAGAATAATACAATAAAATTTGAACATGAAATTAACAAATCACTAACGTTCTTGAAAGTATGTGTTTGTTAGGATTATATCGTGCGTACAGTTATGATTAATGTGCTATTAGGTTCAATGGCACACAGGCGCAAGCTAGTGGAATAAGAGGAAACAGCACCAGGAAAATACAGATTCGGCTAAAGGTTCCGCTGTTGGTTTAACAGATTCAGAGGTATAGAGACAGATCAGGCAGGGGGCGCTGAGCTGGGAGGGGCCCCATGCCGGCGGCTGATTACATAATAAATTGCCACGACAAATCTACTTTATTTGTGTATCCTGTTTATTATTATTATTTAGACTTCACACTGAAATAATGGTAATAAACCTTACCGCGTGAATTCGCCTCTGAACGAAATATGAAAGTATTTAACAGGACCAGGTATTGTACTGAATGTCTTAGGTACTATACTGTATAATGGCCCAAAATATAAAAAATCAAACAATCAGAAAAAGGAAGTGTGAAGACTTCAACATTAGCCAAGAAAAGTGTGGAGGTGCTGCACCTGAATATGCATGTGTGGCAGGGATGTGTGGAACGTGTGTGGCAAGGATGTGTAGAATGTGTGAGGCAGGGATGTGTGGAACGTGTGAGTGACCTCTTGGCCCAGGGAAAGAAGTGTGTGGGTTCCTCTCCCTTTCCCAGTTCTACATGCTGGTTCCTGCAGGGCTGTGGGTGACAGATGCCACACAGAGGGGGTGGGGGGTGTACTGTGCTCTGTTCCTCCAGTTAGGCTTGGGCAATGTACCTTGAGGAGAGCGTGGCAAAAGCTGGCACAAAAAATAAAGCCCAGAAACCTTCAGGAAAAGTTGACTTTCACTTTAACATTTTCCCTCTTGTGTGGTCTGCAGATCCAATTTCATTATGGTATATTAGCTTCCATGTGAATTTTATATGCAACATAATGCAACCATGTAGATATGTAAACTGAAGACAGAACCCCCCTGATTGTCTTACAGCAGAGGTTGTCCTGGGCTCTGTCTTCAGTCTTGGCACATGGCTCGACCTGCAACCCTACAGACGTCGTCCCGCGACACGGTTACCAGGTCCTGACCATTGCTGATCCTGCCCAGCAAAATAAATGAGAATCCAGTAACAGACGCAGCATCTCCCATTAAGAGGCTGGGTATTGATGGACAGGATCACAAAAATTGTGTCATAATCTATTATTACCCATCATTTTAATTTTCATTTTTTAATGGTAATAAGACATATTTTACATATTTCATGATTTATTTTTCATTTTTTCATAATTAATATACAGAACAAGCTTCACTGTCGACTATGTATTTATAAGGGTATGGAGAGAAAGATAAACAGAGACACCTACTGTGCAATGTCAACACCAAATGAATGATTTTTTTCCCCCGCAGTGACAGAGTAACATAACTTGCTCTGTAACATTAGTTGCCATCGGCTGAAAAATGTTGTCAGTATAGGTGTTTTCCCACCGAAGTTCAGGAACCTAGTTCCTGGGCCGTCTTGACCGGGAACTTTGTAGCTCCTGGCTACTTTGGTGTGTCGCTTTCCTACCCCACAACAAATACTGCTACCTTAATGCTAAATAAGGATAGGAGGTGCACAAAAGCTCATAGGTTAAACTACACACATAATTTCATATTTCATATAACTGTTGGTGTAGTTTCATTTCATATGAAACTACACCAACAACCCCAAAACAATGGAGGATGAATGTTAGTTATTTGTTAGTTATTGGGGGGATTGTTGCAGCCAAAAACACTGGATTTTGCAGTAGCGTTTCTCAAAACTTGCAGAGTACTATGTGGTTTTGTTGCAGAGAAATTCCAAAAATTGGCTAAATCGCAAGCTCTGTAAGAAAGAGTCATATGCAATTACTTTGTTTGTTTCCTTTAAAATGAAATATATAATAACAAATGCTCATGTTCCCCACAGCGCAGCCTAGCAGAAAACACGTGTGAATGTGCACTGCGATGGTGTCACAGGACATGTCCAAATGCAACCAGCTGTTGATTTGGCCATTTCTTGGAGAAAATCTTTGGTAAATTAGAAAAATTGCAAGTTCTTGGAAATACTGATGATGGAGTTTACTTGATTTTGTTTTCATTTATGCAGTTGCAGAATCTGAAAATCCTAGAGGAACTGCATAATATATGACAATAGTGCGAGAAAGCATACAATAATGACAAACTAAAGAATACTGTGCATTTTACAGGGAAAATCTGTCAGCTATACAAGTAAATACCTACAAGTAAATACCTACAAGTAAATACCGTGGCTTTGCACCAGTGGAGCTCCTCTTGCTCCATCTGTACTTTCCGATCAAACACTTCACCACTGTATGGCTCTGTCATTACCTTCAGTTACTGCAGCTGATAAACACTGCAGATTATCAGAGGGATCAGTGCAGTTTGCAGGTTCCCTCACAAATGTTCATCCAGAAATAATGCATTCACCCAGACTACAATGTGGACAGGATGCCAGTCATATACTACTCACATTAAGATTAACTTTATTGATCCCCAGGGGAAATTCTGCTGCATACTACAACAAGAATGGAGTGCACAGAGGAATATACATATACTGTCGAACAGAGAAGGTACAGAGACAGCAAAAGAAACACAGAATCATATGTCTGCATTGGCGGATCAGAGATCTGGAGGGACCGTGATACTGAGGCACTGCTTGTCGGATTAAGGTGAGTCAGTGGAGGTGGTTCAGGCAGCATGTGACTCAGCAAGCTTAACCCTTTGTGCCTGTGATCAGACGGTCATCAGTTTGACCCTGACGTTAGCAGAATAGTCATATTTCTGTGGGCTTTTGAGCAAGGTCCTTAACCCCCAGGACCATGGGTGCCACTCTAGCCCCCCCCCCCCCCCTTTGCTGCCAAGCTTGCTGTCCCCTACATGTGTATAATGGAGAGTAAGGTGGGGTAGACACAAAGAAAATTTCCCCACAGGGTTTAATAAAGTGTCATTGTTGATTATTATTATCTTATAGTCATGCCACCTGGTGGCTCCCCAAGGGACCTGTCTGGGCACATCCCACTGAATATGACTGTGACAGTCTAGGGAAGTCACGTTGTTGTCATTCCACACAGATGAATCAAAATTTCGTTTCTATATAGCAGTATACAGCCAGAGCCAGGAAGAGTTGAGAAATGAACACCAAACAATCAACAGTAGGGGGAGAATAGTAAAGAATAAAATCAATTAGAAAAAGAATTCAAATGAAAGCAGAATTTAAAAACAGCACACAATATGCAACAATGGCAGTGCAAATAATACAAGTAAACAGTGCATGTAAGCAGACTGGAAATAACAGAAACAGTGTAGTGCAAACGTGCATTTTCAGCATTTAAGGGGCAGGTGGGAGTTCAGAAGTCTGGTAGCCTGGTAGAGAAAACTGTGGCGGATCCTGGTGATGGTGGACTTGAATGCCCTGGAACCTTTTTCCAGTTGGAAGAGGGGGTGAACAGGCTATTTTGATGGGTGTGAGGGGTCATATGTGATGGAGTGGACTCAGGTGATGCAGCATTTGTTGCATACGTCAATGCGGGAGGGTAGGGTTGTTCCTATGATCTTCTCTGCTGTCCTCGCTATTCACTGGAGGCAGTTGCGGTTTGAGGGTTTGTAGTTCGGCTAGCTGGTTTGACTCCAGCCTATATGTAGTTTCATCATTGTTGTCAGACCCACCACTGTAGTGTCCCCAGCGAACCTGATGCTGCAGTTCAAGCAGAGCAATCAGTGTGTCATCAGGGTGAATAGCAACGGGCTGAGGAAACATCCCCCTGGGGCACTGGTACTGAGTGTTACTGATCCTCATATTATTCCCTATCTGGAGAGATTGAGATCTCTCAGATCTCTCTCTCAGTCAGAAAGTCCAGTATCCAGTTGCAGAGGGTTTTTTTGAGGCGAAAAGCATCCAGTTTCCTGATGAGCTTCTGTGGGACAATAGTGTTGAATGCTGAGTTACAGTCTCCAAAAAGCATTCTCACATAGCTGCTCTTGTCTTGCAGGTAGATCAGTGCTAGATGGAGGGCACTGGATCTGTGATCTCTGTGGGCTGGTGTTCATTCATTTTGTTGATGTAACAGCAACTAGACATTTTTTTTTTTTAAATCTGAAGCTTTGTAATTAGCAATAAAATCATTTTGATTTATCATAGTGTGTAAAGTTAATAACTTATTTGGTGGCATTAACCCCAGAACAAAAATTGTTCGCTGAGAGCTTCATGGAATGGGCTTCCATAGCTGAGCAGCTGCATGCAAGCCTCATATCACCAAATGCAGTGGCAAGCGTCAGATGGAGTGTTATAAAGCATGTCACCACTGGACTCTGGAGCAGTGGAAATGTGTCCTGTGGAGTGGGCTAGGCCCCATAAGTCCAGTGAAGGGAACTGTTAATGTTTCAGCATAAGACATTTTGGACAATTCTATGGTTCCAACTTTGTGGGAACAGTTTTGGGACGGCGGCCTTTTCTGTGCCAGCATGACTGTGCCCCAGTGCACAAAGCAAGGTCCATAAAGACATGGTTGGGTGAGTTTGGTGTGGAAGAACTTGACTGGCCCACACTGAACCCTGACCTCAACCCCATCAAGCATCTTTGGGATGAATTAGAATGGAGATTGTGAACCAGGCCTTCATGTCCAACATCAGTGCCTGACCTCACAAATGCTCTTCTGAATGAATGGGCAAAAATTCTCACAGACACACTCCAAAACATTGTGAAAATCCTTCCCAGAAGAGGTATCTGTTATAGCTGCAATGGGGGAACCAGATTCATATTGATGCCTAAGGATTTAGAATGGGATGTCATAAAATTAGGTGTAATGGCCAGGCGTCCAAATACTTTTGTCCATATAGTACATCAAGCACCTGCTGTCCAGCCATGAGTGTAAGCGTACTGTTAACATTGCAAAAGGCATAACCTATGGCAAACATAGTATAGCTTTAGCTCAGTGGTAGCAAAGGCTTAGCACAGTGTAGCACTGCTTTAGCACAGCATTACCATGGCGTAGCACACACAGCTTGGCAGAATGTAAAACAATGGCTTATTCATATAACTGCACAGCTGAAATCTGAGCAATGAAGCTTGTTATTTTTCAGTCCCTGTTATCCTTTATACACATATGCAGAATCGAGATGATTCTCACAACTGATTATAACTGGTTTAATAACTGCTGTAGAAATAAAGAACAATTGATGTATTAAAGATGGTGGGTGCTGTGCTTGCTCACAACCAAAGGCTTAACTTTGACTGGAACATTGGCGGGATTGAGGTCTCCACCCATTACGGGGGAAACATGATTATTGGGGGGGGGGG
>JAODJU010000119.1:30637717-30656158 GCA_026776725.1 Gnathonemus echidnorhynchus | reverse complement strand
GCCAGTGTAATGAGTAACTGTGAGGGTCATGGCTTAGCCTGCCAGTGTAATGAGTAACTGTGAGGGTCATGGCTTAGTCTGCCAGTGTAATGAGTAACTGTGAGGGTCATGGCTTAGTCTGCCAGTGTAATGAGTAAGGAGTAGCTCTGTGGATCACGCCTGGACCCCCCAGTGTCATAAGCCACTGTGTGTAGATCTCCACATATATCACAATAGGAGAGCCAGGAAGACAAATCCCCTATTACGTTGTATATTTCTCTTTATTTCATTATCTGTCTGTCTGCCTACAGAATCTCCATGCTGTCAGAGCTCACAGTGTGTAAATACACTGTAAATAACTGTGTGCTAACAATACATGAGTTTACCTGAAAGACTTACGATGTAAATTAAGCATTAATAGCTCAGCCTAAACTTCATCATAACACTGGCATGAAATGGACTGAAATGGACACTATTCTAAATCCAGGACAGAGTCTTACTCCACTGATCCGGATAGAGCAGATAGTCTTTCCCCAACTCCGCCCAGCTGGAGCCTTTGCTGAAAGGCAAATTTGTCACGGTTCCTGAGAAGCACTGAGACCGAAACCTACAGTGTCCTCTCTGTCCTCCACTCACATTTCATCCTGATTCTCCACTTTAAGCAGCACACCTGCCAAGCAGCCTTTAGATATCTGACGATTGGTGATGTGAAGTGCAGCTACAGCTGGGGTTGAATCAGGATTGGACCCATGTCATTCTTTACTTCAAAATCAGGTCTTGGTGTCAGAATTGACAGCGACCCAGTAACTCAGTTCTTCATTACCAATTTATCTAAAATGTCATTCTGTTTTTACACTGATTTCATTTATTTTGATTAAATATTGTTTGCTTGCCATTGCACAAAATCAATTGGGCAAAATCAATGAAATAACCATTATCTAAAAAGGAGAGAAGGCATTGATACACTATTGAACCTCATAAAACCCAAAAACATCCCATTGTGCAGAAGCATGTCTCCATACACAATATCATGTTTCTAAGGAGAATTTTGAGCAGCCATGTTCTGCTCTCCGGGGAGTTTTCACAATCAGGAAAAGTGGAGATAACTATGAGCAGTTAAATAGTAACACTAAATAAATCAGCCTGTAACGTGCCATATGAGGCTACCTCTGACTATGTAATATATCTGCATTAACATGCCAACAGGTCTCCTTCATTCATCTGTCCTCAAGAGAGTCCAACAACTCTCTTTGTCCTAAGATGACTTGCTGACATTGTCCTAGATGCTCCGATCAATCAGGGCCATGACCAGGATTTGAAAAATAGTGAGGTCTGGGACCAGGGGGTGAGGGGTGGGGGGTGGGTCCTCATCATTCACATTATTAATACTGTCCCCTTCATAAGCTCTTTATTTTTTTTTATTTATTAATTAGTTATGTGAAATGTTAGTTAGCCTGTTTTTTTATTCAAGTTAATATTTAGCTTCAAATTTTATTTGCAGCTCTTAAAAAATTACTGATGTCCAGACCCCGGTGACATCATAGCTGGCTATGGCCCTACTGTCACCATGTAGCTAACTGAAATATATTCACTTCACAGGTTTACCTCATCCTGCGAAATACAAAAGTTGGCCTCACAAAACAGAAACAACTGCACCCCCATTAATAACTTTCAACCAGACCAGAAGCTTCTGAATTCCGTCCTCCAGCCTGGATAAATAAAGCCCTCAGTGCCATAGGTTCAAAGATCTGAGCAAAAATATTTCTGTGAACTGATCCTGTGGAAATCAGCCCCTTTGAAAGAGGTCAGTGTTTTGAAGCCCTGAAGAAACTCCGTTGCAACTGCAATGAGTAAGACATGGGCTGCAGACTTTTCCCAGAACATTCTAGAGGAAATGTTTATGCGACAATAAAGAGCTCTTTAAGAATGTCTGTCTGTCCATCCACTCATCACCATTTAGTCAATCCAGGGTCAATCTGGATAATAATAAAAAAAATAACAATAATCTTCAAAAACATGGATTTTGCCAAAATGCATCTCCACTCCAGGTATCCAACCTTATCCAATGTTCAGATGCATTAACAGATGAAAGGAGCTGTTGTTTTATTCATACCCTGATTAATGAAGTCTGTAACCAGGAATAATGGAACATTACAGTTTAACCTAGGTGACTAATGAGTATGTGAAAATGTCAAAACAAGAATTCCTTTTTGTTTCACAAATAAAATAATGTGTTTATTATCACTGAAAACTTCAAACTAGACAGGTATTATTAGTGGGTGTATATACAGGGCAGGGCACAATAGTTACTGACTTACATGAGAAATACGGTTCGAATGTCTTAATCCCACATTCTTTGGGGATTTGTGTGATGATGTAGCAGAATATTATAAAGCTTGTAACTGGCCAAGCTCCCCCCAAATTAAGGATTACACTCACACAGTGACACTTGTTCAGTGAGCCTATTGTGTTGAGCACAGTATCAACTGGTTTGGCAGGATAATTTACTTTAATCCAACATATTCATATTTACAGAGATGGACATTTTCTGAAACATTTCTGCAAAGAAAAAGCACACACCCTTCCACAGATCACGGCTGAAATATCAGATTTCAGTCCCAGATGAATGTAAACAGCTACATCTCTGCTGTTTTCTACTCTATTGTATTTATTATTTCTATTTCACCATCTTTAGATGCCAATTTTTTTTTGCATATTTAAAAAAAAATGTATAGAAGAGAGTAAGAGGCATCTTGTGTTGCTAGGTTGCATGCCGTAATCTTATCTATGGCAAGATGCAGAACAAGAAACCAGTAGGTGCTCAGTGAAGCCGACTGAGCTCCAGGGACTGAGACAATTATCAAACTACAGTCAGAGGCCTGTGCTGCCCCCAGTCATGGGAATGAACATCCACAGAAAACCACAGAAAGCACTGTGTACTGTAAGGCCTGTTTATCATTTCACTCTGCCTGAACACCATGCCTGTAGTTCGGGAGGAGACCAGAAAGGCTGAAGGATGTATCCAGACAGAAGCATACAGCTTTCGGTGGGTGAGCCTTTCCCCGTACAGCGTCTGTACCATTTCGGTGGGTGTGCCTTTCCCCGTACAGCGTCTGTACCATAGTGATGTGACTGTCTTTACGAAAATCCTGCGGTGTCTGTGTTTACTCTTCAATCTCATAATATACCACATGCATAATACATACAAGGCTGTATAAAATGGTTCGACCTGTGAACAGTGCGTTAGAGCAACAAAATAAGTAAAAACATAATTCCTGCATGACAAATAAGTGGAAATCCCTGAAGTATAAGCCATCCGTACTGCGTCTGTCTGCAATGGGACCTTCTTAGAATTAACATCAGACATGCTTTCAGGCCCCACGAGGTGCCCTTCTCGATGAGCCCATGGGTATGAAGGTGTGGGTTTGGGTTTTAGTGGGTCTCCATGCCTCCATTTGAGATTAATCTCATTGCCATTTATAGCATTTTTATTTTTAAAGTATAACAGTACATTTAAGGCCACAGGCCATATGTGAGTGTTTTTTTGCAATGGCCTTCACCCACTGAGCTGAACAAAGCTATTACACACGCGCTGCCAAGGGCACACAAAGTACACAAAGCTGCAGCTCACATAGAAAACACACACTAACAAAAGAGGCTGCCATTTAAAATGCGGGCTGTACAGCATGCAGCCAGAGAGACCTGGGAGCTTCCAGCCAGAAGAGCCAAAGCAGGAATGATGAATTCTGTGCTGAACACAGATGTACTATAGTCAGGCTCTAAAGCACCTTTATGCTGATATTCGGACTCAGGGGATTCCTCCCCCCCCAGCCAAATTTTACATATTCAAGGGCCCCTATCAAGTGCTGGGCCCCGTGAATCTGTCGGGGTGTCCATGCCCCTCAGACGCCCCTGTTCCCACCCCCAGGAATGAACCTTTTATTACAGACACTGAGCAGACTGAGGGCGAGGGCCCAGCGGGAATCTCCTTCCTCTGTTTCACAGACACCATATAACCTCATTTTACAGTGTCCTTCCATCCACCAGCAAACCCAAATTGCTAATAAAATAAGAAGCCAGACACTCCTAAATCCAAGGCCAGTCTTCTAACTATGGAGGAATGAAGAGTATCTGCACCCTGGAGGGAGAGAAGGGGAGGAGGGAGACAGACAGACAGATAGGCAGGCAGACAGGAAGACAGACAGGCAGGCAGACAGGAAGACAGACAGGCAGGAAGGCAGACAGACAGACAGACAGGCAGGCAGACAGGCAGGCAGACAGGAAGACAGACAGGCAGGCAGACAGGAAGACAGACAGGCAGGAAGGCAGACAGACAGAGACAGGCAGGAAGGCAGACAGACAGACAGAGACAGGTAGGCTCTGCTAAAAACACGTCCACTTTCCTTTTGCCATCATTAATGTTTTCTAGAGATATAGGTATGTGAGCAAAATACTACTAGTAGTATTTACTACTAGTGGATTTGCCCAGTGGTTTGAGGATTTTCCCAACAAACACCCATGACCCAGGGATCAGACCTTCACAGTGGCTTCTGCCCAGTGCGTATGGCTCATAATAAGGCCTGGAGGGACCCGAGGGGCCACAGAGAGGCCTGGAGGGAGCCATGCAAGTCCATGTGACCTAAGTCTCTACGCTTCCAGTCGTTCCAATTCAAACTCCAACAGAAAGTTCCAGCAATGAATAATCAGTAGTTGGAGAATTAAAAAGCTAATCGATAGAAACTTTGGCTGTTCCACAGTCTTAAAAACTGTCCTGAGCTGGAGAAATTTACAAAGGCTTTGCAACTTAGAAAGTCACTCAGTGATTCTTATCAGGGATGCAAAATATTGGATTTTCGCTGATATTTTTAAACTTGTTTAGCTGATGCTGCTACCAATATATATATATATATATATATATATATATATATATATATATCTGTTTTATTTCATTGAAGAGAACACCAAGTCTGTCTTGTATGAGGAAATAACCTCTTATTGCGATGGCCTACGTGTTGTAGAGAGACATAAAATAAAACCAACAACATTTGATTCTACCCTAAATGTATCATTTTACAAATGTAGACATTAAGCCTTGAATAATAAGGAAATAATTTCAGCTCTGGCTAGATGTAAATTATATGTCAGTGTGGCACTTTATTGGAAAGCAAAACAGTAACAGTAAAACTAACAGTAAAATTAATATGCCATATGCCAATATTCTGTGAATACAATAACAAGCTAGTGACAGTGAACTCTATTGCACAAAATAAAGAAATGCCACCTTTTAAAAAGTAATATCGGGGGTAACGGGGGGCTTTGATTCAGCTGGGCAGTGGTGTGACCCTGGCTCACAAACTCACACTTTCCTTAATGTCCAGGGGCATTAGGGATGGTCCCCACCTGATCCCAACACGCCTGCCCATAGATGTTACCTTCAGCAGTTCCGTTGTTGTCACAGGCCTAAAAAGCCACCAAACTGACATCTACTTCTCATTCAATCTACCTTTGCCATTAAACGTACAGACTTCTAGGTAGCACTTGACTTGAAGGGGCACAAACACTGTAGTAGTATTCACTTATTTCATATATTAACTAACCAGAAACTGTTACATACTGATTTCATGTTCCTTCATCATGTCTTTCAGGCAGTTACTATATTTTTTCATGATCTGTACTTCAGTAGAAACTGAGTAACTATGCTACTTGTGCCCCTCAAGTAAAGTGGCACTGACTTCTACATCAACTTAAATGCTTGCTGTCAGTCTGAAGTACCTAAACTAGTACCTGAGCTAATTCCATAAATGTAAACGGATCGAGAGCTTTTCATTGGTTTAAAAAATGGTCCTGTTAAGTGGTAATATCAATCGTGCATGTTAGTCAGTCACTCATTTCAAGGTTTATTCAGTGTAGCCTAATCATAAAGCCTGCCCACTCATGTGAGCTGACCTCAGCCCTGGATAATTTAATTACCATCAACAGATGCCGCTGTGCCTGCTAACGAAGATGAATTTAATACAGCATTTACAGCAACAGCACCGGCTGATTTCTGGAACCAGGTGAAATCGGATAACACCTGCTCAAATTCAAATTCTCCCTTTTTAGGACACTTGCAATATCTCAGAGTGAAGGTATGATGTGGATCACCCTCCAACTGTAGCCAATGAGAGGAAAGCACAACGGCTCTAGGCCAGGGGAAATTAATGACGGCTATTAATTATTATTCATAATTTATTGTCACCCACATAAGACCCAGGAACACGGAACTTAAACGATCTTTGAACCAAGTGCAGAAAGAAGACAGTAACAGTTACAAGACCAGAGGAACATTACAGTCATGGGGAGGATGCAACAGAACTGCCAATAATATGGATAATATGAGATAAAGCGAATGGGATATAGACCATCTTATTCAATTAATACTCAGTAATAACATGAACATAACAATAAGAAACACACTTGCCACCTCCCTGAATGGAACACTTACACTATACTTGCTTGATTCAGTAACATGCCAACAGGTCTGATGTAAAATACATTGAGGCTGCAGTTACCGGCTAAAGGTGCTTCCTCTGTGCCAAGGAAAAGTGTGAGGTAGGGCTGGCAACTCAAAGGAAACTTCATGCCTACTTACCTCCGTGCCAGTACACTCCGCCTGGCAGCACTTCACGCCAGGACACTCCGCCTGGCAGCACTTCGCGCCAGGACACTCCGCCTGGCAGCACTTCGCGCCAGTACACTCCGCCTGGCAGCACTTCACTGGAGGTGGTTCCCTAACAGCTATATGCCAAGATGTACAGTCTGCATCACTTTTACCTCGCTGTGGGTAAAAGCTAAATAAAAAATGTATATATATAGCTGTGGGAAAAAAAGGCATATGGAATTATATAAAGACAGACAATGTTATTTAGATGTCATTTAAACACTGACATTTGTGTTACTATAGTACCAGCTTACAATCAGTTCACTACCTCTGTGGGAAACTGAGAAATCCTCTGGCAGAAATGTGACGGAACTTTATTCATAGAGGCATTTGTTAGAGTGCCATGTTACAGAATGCCCTTATGTTGCTTGAATACACATTATATTATAGTCACAGAGAGCTTCCAGAACCTCAGAAAGCCCCAAGACTTCCTTTAACTGCAGACAGCTGGACCAGCGTCAGACCTCACTGAATGCATCCTCTACCAAAGGAATATGTACAGCCTACAAAATGTCACTAATCTGAACAAAAGCCACATTCTTTCCTGCTTAAAGCTCCCCACTAATCTACAGCTGAACATCTTACTCACTCATCAGCACCACATTTGAGAGGCCATAGCCCTGATGGGCCAGATCTTAGCTGGTTACTAGTATCCGGGATGATACAGTTGAAACATATTTAACTGAAACACAGGCTGCATCTTGAGGCTTGAGAGATTCAAAATATCAAGTGAGGCCCCTGAGTGTTTAACTGTTTTTACACTAAGACAGATAATCTATAGAGCACAGAAAAAATAATTCTCATGTCAATCAAAAATTTACCCAGCATCTTCTAAGGTATTTCAACTTCAGGTAATTCTTCAAGAGCCAGCACATATTTTTTAATAAGACATGTAACAATGCATTATGTAACAATGCCACATTATGTAATAACAACAGAATATAACAAATTGAATGATGATAATTATTATAATAACAGGGTAATGTTGCAATATAAAATTATGCAATCTGTAACATTTTGCAGTTATTACATATTGTGGTATTATTACATAATGCATTATTACACAATGTGTGACAACGCATTATGAAGTGACATTACATTTTGTGATGAAAATTTGTTGGTATTGAGAAATTGACTATTCTCAAAATGAGTGTGCATTGACATAGACACCACTCAGCCACCTGCCCCAGCCACAGGAGAAGGGCAGAGTGGCAGCCCTGTTCATGCATATACACACCCAGGAGAGACATCCCAGCTTTCTGGCCAAACCTCTCTATAGAAGCAGCCATGGCGGTGCTTAAAACCACCACAAACTAAGTAACTAATCCTGGTTTGTTCCAATAACATATACTTTATGTTTGGAGGAGCATCACCCATGCAGACCAAGCATGGTGTCCTGCCACGGCAGACGGACAGGCCTGGGTTTACAGGCAGCACTGATCAGAGAGCTGGGCTGACATCACAACAGCGAAACCCTACAGAGTTTATATATGTCCCACCTCCAAGACAAGCCAAGAGTGGCTCTGCCAACCTGCCCACATCTGGCTCCTTAAGCACCTGACCCCCCCAGACCATCTGCTTTCCAGCTCATTTGTACAGCAGTCTGGCAGCATGACAGGACAGAGCAGACTCATTAACTGACACTTTGTGGGTGGGGGGGGGGGGGGTGCTCATGTCTGACACAGGTCTGGTGTCCAGAGCTCAACCCCACCAAAACCCTGAATGGGACATGGCCTCTGCCATAAGCAGATGACAGTCTGTTCTATACACAACTCATGGTCCATTCAGGGTTACAGATATGAGTGATAGACTGTGCCTTTTTAAAACCTGCTTATGATAAAGATAAGACTATGCAATTTAGTCAAGGATTCATCTGTATACGAACAAGAATTTCCAGGACAGGTTAGAGGACTTGAAAAGGCAGGTTCTGTAAAGAACTTTTTAAATGCTCAGCGTATAGCACACAGATGCTTAGGGAAACCTGCATCATCACACCACACACACGTTGCTGTAGCAGTAAGATGGACCAATGAGAAACATTCATTTTAATGAAACCACTACCTGCATGAGGCCTTGCCCACACATCCACAGGTATTTTTATAAAGTGTTTCTCCTCTTTACTAAAAATCTGTCCACATGAAAACACAAACTGTCAAGCGCATGCCCCACCAGCAGGTGGCAATATGACAGTAAAGCCACATTGGCCAATCAGAAGCCTTATTACCAGTTCTGCTAGGCTAAAAACAGCTAAACAGTGAAACAGCACACATTCTGATGTCAAGCCAAAAACGTTCCCTGTCTAGACATCAACACTGCAAACCGTTTCTGAAAATCTTCACCCTCAGAGATTTACAAAAACTTCATTTTCAATGACCTAAAACACCATTTGCATGTGGATGAAAGGTCAAAATGCATAGAAAAAAAAAGGCTACTTATAAAAAAAAAAACGTTTAAAAATAACCGTGCATGTGCAGACAAGGCCTGAAACTAGCACAGTAAACTGAACTACAGAGCCTCTAAAGGGACAGGGTTGGAAAATATTAGCAATTTAGTGTTCCTTCAGTCCTGTCTTGTGACTTCCATACACAATATGCACTCACTTGCTGCTGTGCCACGTTAAAGATCACCTTACTTTGAACTAGATATAGAACAATTTTGATCAGTATAGGACTGATATAGAATTAATGCTTAATTGCCATGCATTAGTCATTACCATAATACTGCAATACAGATGTGCATTTCCCTCACAAAATTTCCTACCCAGCCCCTTAGGGGAGATGAACTAAGCACATGCATAAAATGAGAAGCAACTGCCATCTAGTGTAGAAGAGATGCTACAAAATATACTAGCAGAAACAAAAGCAAAAAAACATCCATTTTCATGCTTCACCAGTATAGCTGCAGAAGCTAGATACAAATACTGCATATTTATTAGATTTGAAAAAATACACAAGGCAACCCGCCCCCCTCAAGATAAATGGGTCAGCACACATTTCTGGAGCAGTTCAGGTTCAAGCCAATGCAGGAAAGTCCTCTGGGTCTTCAGGATTGGGTGCCACAACCTGGGTCAATGAGAACCAATAAAGACAAGACATGGATAAATCCCACAGCATTTCCCAATCCAGTCCTCAAGCGTCTACATGGACCATCTGTGGATCCCCAAGGACTGGACTGGGAAACCCTGATCTAACAGGACCACCCATGAAGGGGAGTTTTCCCATAACCCAAATATCTTGTGATGTATTTAGTCTTTGCAGGGGTTCATACCGTTCCTGATGGTAACTGAGAACCTTCATCAAGATGAGGGACAGAGCCATCATGACCACACCCAGCCAAGCAGCCGAAGTTGATATCTAGCTGGGAGGTGATGTTGGCAGCACGACGAGGGGGAGGAGCCTCTTCCTCTTCCTCACAGACTCCGCTGCTCAGGACCTGACAGGGGTAGGGCTGCATATACCAGTACATTTATGCCACAGCATCAGTTGCTCTGAGCCCCGCTAATGGTACAGCTTACCTCAGGGTATCTGGACTTGTGGATGACAATGGCTTTTACAGGAACACCAGTATCTGCCTTTCGCAGCTGCAACTCCTGCTTTGGTCTGCTCTGCTTTTGCAGGGCCTTCCACTCATCCAAGGAAATCTCCACTGAACCCTCATCCACTGGAATCTCAAGCTCCATGGTACTATGGGGAAGGGGATAATATGAGGCTATAAGCCAACCCTGCCTGTTGCTATACATCCATGAGCATGACAGGACACCCACCATTTCTCCTCCTCTTCCTCCAAAGCATTCAGGGCCACTTCCTCACCAGCAGCAGCATCTGTAAGGGCCCTAGCCATTAAATAAAAGAAATGCCATTGATCGCAGGGGAATCGGTAGGTTCCATCACCATTCAGTGTGAGAGCATAGGAAGCCTCTGTGTGTATAGACAGCCCATAATCCTGCGCTCTTACCTCTTTGGGTCCTTCACAGAACCCCAATTCCAAGATCCAGTCCCTCCTCTCTTTTCCTCTGGTCTGACACTCCTAAACATGTTGCAATACAACTACAGGAGACCGAACGCTAGTATGCCACACCATCAGCAGTGTTAGACCAAGGACACAAGCTGGCTAATGGAACTTGTTCCAGATAAGCCCTGGTTAAGTAGTACTGCAGACACTGAATATGCAAACATAAGTCTGACCAAGCCAAAGCTACAGTCCTGCTGGCATTAACCTGAAGAGCCGACCAGACAAACCCAACAGCGCAAAAAGTGACTTACGCTCGGTCGCTCCCACTGTGGCGGTCAAACTCCCTTTTGCCTCGCTGATCAAAGCCATCGGTGCTGCGGGGGGGGCCTCCTAGCCTACCCCCACGATCTCTTCCTACCCGACTGCCCCCACATCCCCAGCCACCTTGGTCCCTCTGCCGATTCCTGAATTAGAGGTCAGCATTTGACAGGCGGCACCTCAGCCATCTAGGAACCTGTAGGCAAGCTCCAACACACCCAGCTAGCTTCAGGCAAGACACAGGTCTCACTTTTCAGCAGAGAGCTCCAGAGATGCCTTGTTTACAGGGACCTGATGGGTCTGGAATGACACACATCTCTCCTCTTGCTGTTGGGCTCCTGAACAGGGAACAATTTTGGTTTTCAACTACATTAAGACAGACAAGAGCCACCTGACTGCCAGATGCAAGCCAGTCACACAGAACAATGCCCACAGCTCTGGGTTCAAAAGAGCATTATGTAATCCTGATCAAGGCGTAGATTTTATGGCAGGAATTCCAAGAGAAAACAAGATGGATCACCAACTTTCCAAAGTGCACAAAAAAAAAAAAAAAAATGTTTTGGTCATTTTTCATGCCATGCCAGCAACTAGAGCTATACCATATTTTCTTAAATACACAATTATGGCCATGCATTGTTCGTGTGATTGTCAAGTAACTATTCTGCCAATCCTTGCCTAAAACAAAATCCACCCATTTTCTGAACCCATTAGCGCTACATAGGGTGTGGAGCCTATCCTGGCAGCTAGCAGCACAAGGCAGGCAATAACCCAGACTGGGGCACTAAAAAGTAAGCCTGTTCCCTGGATTTACGTTTCCAGTACACTGGACACTTCAGTTAATATGCATACAGAGCAATGGGCAGGAATCAGCATTAAACAGAGGCTGAATCACTTGAGTCATACCATAGCAGGGTTGGCAACTCCCAAGAAATCTCAAGGCAAATTCATATTATGCCATTGCAAACCTAAAATTAGCTACATCAAATGCGTTGGGGTAGTTTGCAAACCCTATAAAAAGAGTATTTACAAGGTAATCAACTGATACATACATGTAAATGTGTGTGCATACTTGTCTCGTATTAAAAGCCCCTTAGCCAGCTCACCAGAATTGGCAATCCTCCCACAAACACGACAAACGTCACAATTAAGTCAAAGTTTTAGATCTGTTTTATGCCTCTAACGGAAAGAACGTTTAGTTAGGAGGAATGCGACATTTGCATGAGGCTGTAAAAGCCCTTGCGGAGGATTTGCCCGTGGTTTCACCTACAGCTAAGGAGGTGGGTGCTAGCGCAGGGTGTTGTACTTCGACCTCTATCTACGCAGTGGGACTCGTTTGCACAGGCACGGATCCAAGCAGTTCTTGGAAAACGGCGCTGTATGAGCGCGTTTGAGGAAACTGAGGCGTACGTCATATGATCCACATCACTGAAATCCCGTCAGATCTGACATCAGGGAGGCAGAGCCAATGAAAATAGGGGGGTGGGTCTAATCTCACGGGAGGCAGGTGCACTAGTGACTCCTCTACATAATTTGGATGCAAAGGGGCGGTACAAACTTCTCACTGCTGTGTGAAATGCCGTGTACCCCATAAGATATCTACCCCACCAAACGCCTATACCAGCAGCAGCATTACGGAACAAAAGCACAGGTATAATCCGTTCGGTTTTACCGCTGGCATTTGCCGTGAGTGAATGCCCTCCGCCGTGCCCCTCCCGCTTGGGTTCTCTCTTGCCGGCCGCCTTCCTCGGCTGGGACTCGCGGGGCAAACCGAGGGCGTCACCATCGCTGTCTGAAGGCTTATTATGAAAGCGGGGAGCCCTGGCGCGCCCAAAGCCGGTGTCGCGAAGGACGGCTGCCTCGTCAATGACCCGCATCATTTTGCAGTTACTGTATGTACAACCTGTCGATTTGGCTGGAACGCAGTACAACACCTCGGTACCCCGCCTCTATGAGCGTGTCAGAGCGGCTGGCAGCATCTTCAACACGGACCGCTCACTAATGCTCAAACTCCTAAAACGCCCGGACTCTCCAGCGTCCATGCTGGCTGTTTTATACTGCGGCGTGAAGCCAGAACCCCGCCCTCGCACCCTCAACACCTGCAAGATGATGCAGCCAACATGATCCACTCCGTTATTAGTTATTATTTTGTAAATGAGATCTGTTATTTGGAATGTTCTTATACAAATATGAGAATAAGCACGTCTAAATTGGCAGTATGTTAATATGAATAATATTCAGCATATCAAACTGGTGTTCGTTATACCAGTGTGCCATTAAGCAAGTCAAGTAGTAAATTGTTAACATTAAATCCAGAATATGTTTATTCATGGATTGAACCATGTATTATCAAGAAAAAAAAAATGAAACTGATTAAATTTTGAGACAGAGTGCACCATATTTGAAGCAGTGCTGCATAGTGATATCACAGAAAAGGTCAGTTTCAGACACTTGATCCTCTTAGCGAAATAACCCAAAGCATTTTTGACAGTTTTTTTTTTCTGAAATTCGCAATCTTATAAGGCACATTTACCTACAGCTGCAGGGTCCAATTAGCTCGCCCTTGAGGGTACAGCCCCAGTGATAAGGAAAGGTAAAAACTGGCACTCTTTTTTTCTTACAGTTTACATTGAGACACATCACACAAAGTTGGGCTTTTATTAATGATTTTTTTGATAGGTGGGTAGAGTATGAATGGTTAGCTTAGGCAATGTTGCAATAATATTTTAGATCTCCTAAAGGATAACAATATGAAAAATGTGATATCATTCAAGCCTGCTGTAGGGGGGCTCAAGGTTGGGGGTGTGGGTGTGTAAGGATTAGATAGGGGAGAGGGGCTGTCCAGGGAATGCATCAATGTCATTTATTTGTGAGGTCCTTTCCCATTTCTATGCATGCTCATCTTAACTAGTCAAGTGTTATAATAACTATATGTTTATTCCAAACGTTAAAATGCTAATATAATAACTTTTTGTTTGTTTACTAGTGTAAGTCGAATGTGCAATAAATGAATAGGTGTAGTTTGTCACAACTAGGACTTGGGTAAAATATTTGGGTAAAACACAGTTATTGGCTTACATTTGCAGTTGATCCATCCAGTAATTCTACAAATTGTTACAGCAATTGGGGGTTAAGGCCTTGCTCAAGAGTATAATGATGAAAACTCACTCCGTCACCCCCATGGGAATTGAACCAGTAACCACAACGCAAGGTAAACTGGTAGTTTGTTTTCTGGGGAGTTGCACACTGACATCTGACTGAAGGAGAGGACTATAGCAAACTTGTGCTCAAAGTGAGGTGAAAAGGATTAACTAAATCAGAACAGGTCACACAGATACTGCATTTTCCAAATGAAGAAGTTTTTTATTTGCACAGTTTAGTTCACAGTTCTTCAATTAGCAGTAACCGAGAGTGGAGCAGTCAGAAGAATGATGCTGCGTGCTTGTCAGATCTTTTCAAAAACTTCAAAAACATGTTACGAAACCATGTTATGATACTGTACCACTAATCTTCATTCCGATCAGATTTGATCCAGGACCACATGTTTGCAAACATGAGTGTTTATGCTGAGTGTGGTGGTAGGTATGTTGGTATCCTGTTATACTACATACAATTTTCAGGTGGGTATAGATCATATACATGCATTTACCCACCCCTACACCTCTGGTTGAGTGCTATAACGACGATTAGAAAGGGTTTGTTGTGCAAGAAAGTTGAGAAAACATTAGGCATTTCAAATCATTCTCCTTCTCTCGCTCTCTCCGTGTGTGTCTGTGTCTGTGTGTGTACCACGGACAAATATAGCCATGTCCAGAAACAAAATTAAGTAACTGTAGGGATTCGTCACATATCATTTTGCAAACGCCTCCCGCTGGCAGCAGCACCGGTATCTGCATATGCACCGTAGCTGCAGATGAGTTCGGGCTTGTTGGACGCTGCCCCAGGCTCCACAAGCAGAAACCTGTCCAGCCGGCTTAGGTCGGCTCCTCCCGCTGATCTTCTCTACTGTGGTTAAAAAAAGAATATAAATAGATTCATAATATAAATGCATGATACACATAACCGTGAAATTTAATCAACTGCAATTAGGCCTGTTGACACGACACTATTTGTCCTACCTGTGCGATCGTCTTTTGTTCTGTTTTTTTCTTTCCTTTTTTTATATTAATATTGTTGTAGTTCTCCTGCAAAGTATTTCAGAAGCTGTTGAATGTACCAACCGGACACAATAAGGGTGATCAGCGTTTACTCGCAGGGTAACGTGTGAAACACCGCAGGCAAACAGCGTCGCCCGGAGCCGCAGTCGCACCTACACACACCTGCGAGCTTCCGGGAACCGGGGCTGCGCCCCACTGGGACTCGGCGCTGCCATTTCGCGGGAAGTGCGGCTCCTGGCCCGGGTGCGGTCCGAGGGAACGTGCGGCTCTTAGCGTCTGTCCGGTATGTCTTTTAAACTTTTCTCGCTATAATGTAACGCGTAAGCGAAACACAATAAATCATGGGCTACTTGTGATTTGTTTTCATAATTAATGTAGTTTCCTGTAATAAGAAAAGCAAGCGCGGACCAACACGGAAAACGAGGCGAACTGGACGCGCTCATAGACTCTGTTCACATCCGCGACGAGAAATTGGTCACAATTTCGCGGGTCACAAATCGCTGGTACAAAAAGAAACGTTTCAGTCGTGGCTGTTAAAAGTTTACCTAGGCCTGTGGATTGTGACTGATTTTATATATATATATATATATATATATATATATATATATATATATATGTGTGTGTGTGTGTTTGTGTGTGTGTGTGTGTGTGTGAACGCCCGTATATTTCCCACATACTGACTAAATTCATTGCAAAGCCAAATGAAAACAAACGTGAAAGCAAGGATCAGTGAGATTAACCATAAAAGTGATTAATGTATTATTCATCACAACAGAACTGAGAAAAACCGAGTTGTGTGCTTGCGGCACTTAAGCTCGCCTTATTTAATCGGGAAGTACGGAATGTGACCAATGATTTTTCTGGGTATTTAGTAAAAAGGAAAACCCATGCCTTTATTACCATAGAAAGAAAGAGGAACCCTTGAAATACAAGGACTTTGAATTGCCGAAGTTACTTAGGTTACTTTGACTGACCTGTGCCTAGCGGCCTGGCTGTGGCCTGAATGAATAAAACACTGACTGAGCATGACTGGTGCCTGAGCACGCCAGTGTCCCTGGATCCCACATTAAGGGGGGGCTAGGGATGGTGCCTGACTTAACCCTGACGGTAAAATTGGCGGGGGGGGGGGGGGGGGGGTGCACCAGCGGAATGGATTTTCCTAGTCATAACTGCCTGAAAGTCTTCCCCTTCCCTTATGGGTGACCCTGTCTGCTGGTAGTTCATGCCCTGCTGCCATTAATATAAACATTTAAATTACCAGGTAAAATAACCCAGTATTTAACCTTTAGAATCGATTTTCAAAAAGAAACATTCAGATCTAAAGAATCAGCATTTCAGTATCGATCAGCACATGCTTATTGGACACACCCATGTCTGACTCACAGTGATACTCGAAGCAGAATGTCACTAATATTACCCTAGTGATTAAAATGAGAGCTCTGTGCTGTACGTCTATGAGTCATTAACTGGCCATCCATCCATTTTCTGTGCCCGCTTATCCTATTGGGGGTCGCAGTGGTCCAGAGTCTATCCCGGAGGCTACAGGCACAGGGCAGGGAACAACCCAGGATGGGGCACCAACCCACTACAGGGCACACACACAGAGACATGCATAAACTGACAGATAAACACACACAGGCCCATCATTCACGCCTATGGACAATTTAATCATCCCTATTTTGGATTTTTAAACCGAAAAGTGTTGATTTTTATTGGTTATGTTTGATTTACTGTATAGCATTTTACTCTCAGTGTTTGTGTTTCATATTCACTGTGCTTTGCTTGCATTTAGTGAAGGTACTGGCTGAGAAGAGAATGATGGAGGTGCATGCAGCCTGGACCAATAAACCTTTTAACCATAATATCAATGAAATATATTAGAACTCGTCAAACTGGATGGAACATACGACTCCAAAATAAAGACACCCACCCATCTTTCATATGTAGTGAGCTCCTTGCTGGATGAAACGAGAGTAGTTAGTTTGAAAGTAACACTTCAGCTGTTCTTAACCTAGACTTGGTGAATAGCAGAGGGGTTAAGCTGCTCGTTCAGGAGTTGTGATGGCACTCCCCAGGAAAGTGTCCTTCTTTAAGGATCTCCAAGGGCTGTTAGGGATGATGGCGTAGGATGAGGTCTGTTGCTGGCGTCGTGCCGTGATTGTGCTGCAGGGAGCTGTTGGCCACGCCCCTGTTTGTCTGTACTGCTGGACCATTGGACCGGGGATTTCTGTTTGAGTTGCTGCCGTTCGGCGTCTGTCTTAAGGAACCCTGCATCTTCTTTAACTTTAATTTGGATTTGGCACAGATATGGTCAGTGAGCAGTTTGTTCTATTTACTCATTAAACGTATGCAGACAGGAATAACCCTGTTATTACTACCTTATTACGCTCATGGATTATTTTCATGCTGCTGATAAAAAAATTTGCAGGAGTAAAAGGTCCCAGAACCACTGAAATTCTGATCGACTGTGCTTCCTGGATGTACCTATTTACTTTGAGGAGGTAACAGCAATTTTCTGGTTGCTTTGGTGACAGTGACGGGCCAGCACCATTACTACAGCCCAGCGGAGCACATATACCTTTGTGATGTGACCACTGCATGCTGTCATTGAACATGAACAGAGAACAGGATCTGTAGTGTGTTCTTAGAGCAGTGCAGCTTGGGACATGAATCACGTGCACGGTAATGTGTTCTTAGAGCAGTGCAGCTTGGGACATGAATCACGTGCACGGTGATGTGTTCTTAGAGCAGTGCAGCTTGGGACATGAATCACATGCATGGTGATGTGTTCTTAGAGCAGTGCAGCTTGGGACATGAATCACATGCACGGTGATGTGTTCTGCATTCCTCACAAGTGTGGAATTGGACAAAATCCAGTTCCAGCACTTTATTGTCATATGTGCAGTACAAAATTAATTTATTCTATTATTAACTTCAGATGCTGCAAAAAAGAAAAACAAGAGTAGAAAACAAAAGCACAGTAAATATAAATACCATAGATGATAAAAAATTATTAAAGTGAAGAGATGATAAATGGAAGTAGTCAAGTTCTTAATGCACTAGCATCTTTTTTTAACATTTTTATTAATACATATTGATTACAACAAAGTACAGACAACAAATATCACCTGCCTGCTGTTGATCCAGTTGATGGTCATTTGAGCACATTGTGCACTAGCATCTATTTCAGCAGAACGTGAGCTAAATCAAACCAGCAGAAGTTTCCTTACTTGAGTCCTGGCCACCTACAGGCTTTGCCTCCTAACAGTGACATTAAGTTATACCTCTCCCCCTACTCTACTGCAGCTTGCAGCCCCCCCCCCCCTTCCCCCGCCCAGG
>JAODJU010000119.1:30622317-30637617 GCA_026776725.1 Gnathonemus echidnorhynchus | reverse complement strand
CACCCAATCCAGCTCAAACTGAGCGCTGCGATACAGGCATCCTGATTCTCCTGCCCGGGTGGGGGGTGTGTGGTCATTTCGGCCCTCATCGCAGTCTGCACTCACATTCCAGCTTCTCCGTGTCACAGCCTACATATCCAGCACTAGCAAGCTGCTCCGTCAGTGCAGTGTTGCACAGTGTAGGTGGTGGGATCCACTTACACACACAGCTAGAGGGGCCTGCTTCAGGGGCCAGACCCATCTGGGATAGGCCGAAAGCCTGACATGGAGTATCTCATCTCGCTGTTCCTCAGGCTTGGTTTCGGGGATCTTTTTCCAGTTTCAGTGTTCTGAAGGATCCTAGGAATAAGACACTTACTGGGGGTGAAGGAGCAGGAAGGGGGCTTCAGGTCCTTGGGGACAGAGGGGTTTCATTCACTCTGTGCTCTTTCTGTGTTTGTGAGCAGTAGCTGCTGTAAGGAGCCCTGCTCTCAGAATGCAGTAGGAATCCAGACCAAGGTTTTGTTTCAACCAACCAGCTGAGTGTAAAGAGTCACAATTACAGTGTACTCAAATGGTTGGTTGAAACAAAACCTTGGTCTGGATTTGTACTTTCTGGCCCTTAACTGTATCTGTAGGCTGGTCTCCCTCGCACCCGTTTCCCTGCTGTGCTGAAGTCCGTCGGGGAGAGTAGGATGTTTATTTGCATATGTCTGTGTGTCTGCCTTGTGATTTTTGTCATACTTATATTTGGAGTTGGTGGCAGAGGTTACAGCTCCTGCTTGGAATGGGCTGCAGATACAGTGTGTCCCTGACGAGAAATCTCTCCCTGCAGTGAACAAATCTGTCCCCTTTCAACACCAGCGATGGAGGAGATTGTGTGGGAGCAGTTCACTGTCACCCTGCACAGGGTGAGTGATGAACATAATGCACCTTTTTTGTTGGAACACAAATCCAGTGCATCTTGTGTGCAACACTGCGTCAGATGCCAAATATTGACACTTATCATGTGAGTCACTGCATCTCATGCCTCTGCCCAGTGTATCTCAGCCTCTGTCTCTCACTCTCTGCCCACCATTAAAGGACTCTAAGAGGGGCTTCGGAATTGCTGTCACCGGGGGCCGGGACAATCCCAAGGTGGACACCGGGGAGACGTCCATCATCGTGTCTGACGTCCTGCAGGGGGGCCCGGCCGATGGACTGCTTTTGTATGTACCTGCTCTCCATCACTCATTATTCACCATTCCTGTAAAGGGACAGTAGGTCCGCCACCTTACTGTCTTTTATTGGTTGAGAAACCCTTTTAAACTCCCCTCAGAATGCCGTCCTGGAGGGTGGTTGGCTGCTTGTGTCCTGTCCTTAGGCAGTGTGGAGCAGAGCCGTGTAGCGCAAGCGTGTTGGGCCCTGAGGTCGATTGATTGAAACCATCGTCTTTTTGAAAAGCTGTAATTCATTCTTTAGGGGCTCGCTGTCGTTTCGCCACTCAGCACTTCTGCGAGGCCGTTAACCTGAAGTTTCTCCACGGACTGACTGACTGTCCTCTTTCAGTAGCACGTCACTTTGGATAGAAGTGTCTGCTAAAGCGAATAAAATGCAAAATGAATAAAACCTCTGGCATGTAATCCCTGGCTGTATCTGCTCTCCCAGACATCAATGATAACCCAACTCGCTGCACTCTGCTGCTTCACTGTAATATGTAAGATGGTAATCATAGTATCACGTGACTGGTGTGATCCTCATCAGTGTAACTGTTACCCTGGCAGTGAGAATGACCGTGTGATCCTGGTTAACGGCCTGTCCATGGAGAATGTGCCACATTCCTTTGCCGTGCAGCAACTCCGAAAATGTGGGAAAGTGGCCAAATTTGTGAGTTTTTTTTTTTTAAAACCCATTTCAGTGATTTGTTGATCTTTTATTTGGGTCTATGTTGTGTTTATTTTTAACTACATCTGCCATGTTGGTCTTTAGAGAGAATGAGAATGCCTTTTATTGTCATTATACATTTTTACATATACAATGAGATGAAAAGCATCTCCTTAGGTCAGTGCTCAAACATATACATATAAAATATAAAAAAGAGAAGTAGTATAAATAAAAAAGGAATATGTAAAAAGGAATATGTATAAAATATGTATAAAAATATGCAATATAAACAAATAGAAAGTATTAAAGTGACAGTGTAATACTTTCTATTTGTTTAAGCGGACCTGCGTCTCGTGTGTCTACTGATTCCTAAATACCGGCCTTTCTGACCCATAAAGGTGGTGAAGAGACCCAGGAGAGCAGCACCCAGTGCACTGAAGCGCTCCCAGTCACACGACGAGAGGCTCTCTGACTACCCTGGCGACTATGACCGTGACCAAGACTATGACTATGACCGAGACTACGACTATGACGACCACAGCATGTACAGCGCTCAGAGCAGCAATGCAGACTACCCTCATGAGCACAGTCCAGAAAAGGAACAGGCTAGATACCCAGAACGCCGAGGGCGTGACCGCGACCGGGATTACGGTCGAGATCGCAGTCGAGGTAGGAGTCTGGAGCGGGATCTGAGTCCAGAAAGACAGTACTACCGTGAGAGAAGCAGGGGGCGCTCTTTAGACAGAGAAGCCAGCCCCGAGGGGCCTTATCGGAGAGACCACAGCAGGGGCCGGGCCCTCGAACGCGGTCAAAGCCCGGCTCGCAGCCGTGACCACAGCTACGAGCGAGAGCTCGACCGCAAGTCTTACGAGCCCCGCCAAGAAGAACGACTGATGAGGAGCAGAAGCAGAGACCAGCTGCAGGCCCGCTCCCCCTCGCCCCGCCCAGAAGAACGACTGATGAGGAGCAAAAGCAGAGACCAGCTGCAGGCCCGCTCCCCTTCGCCAAGCCACAGCCGTGTCCATGAGCCACTGGAGAAACCATTAAATGTCGTCCTGCTGAAGAATCGACCAAATGAAGGTACGCAAGGTGCATGTGCTAGATGGGAACCTGCTGTTGGACCTTTGAATAAGGTCAAGCTGTGACCTCTACTGTATGACCTTTATCTCTTTGTCCCTAAGAGCAAATCATAAGCAAGACGCTGGATATCTGCGTCGTCCTTTAAGAAAAATCAGTCTAACCTTAATCTTCTCTTGTAGAGTACGGGCTTCGGCTGGGGAGTCAGATCTTCATCAAAGAGATGACCAGCACTGGTCTGGCCAGCAGGGATGGTGCTCTGCAGGAAGGTGACATCATCTTAAAGGTATGGCGGTATCACATCCGGAGTGGTGGCTCTGAAGGGACGCATAGGCAGCTTACAGCCTTTATAAAGTTACACATTAACGTTGAGGATGCTGCAATGCCGTATTTGTCATGGTGCCCCATCTGATTTAAAACTTGCAGCAGTCACTCCAGTACTAACAAAACTGGTCTTGACTCTTCTGATTCTAATAACTATAGAACAATCTCTAATCGGCCTTTTGAAAATGCTGTTGCCTTCTAGCTACACTGCCGTATTGCCACTAATAATCTTTAGAAGCCATTTCAATGTTGCGTTTGCTCAGTTCGTAGTACTGAGTCCACACTTCTCAGGGTAATTAATGACCTCCTCTTAATTAATATACTCCTTCTTCTGTACCTTAACTCTGCTTTTCACACTGTCCCTGACACCCCTTCCCCCCCAAACTGACCTGCACAGTGTGTCTGTACATTGGGCTCTGCCCCCCCACCTTTCCCTGACCCCCCCCTCCCTCAAAACTGACCCATTCATTGTAATTGTATAGTGGGCTCTGCCCCGCACCACCTGTCCCTGACTCCTCCCCTTTGGCTTCTGTCTCAGTCTTTCAGGGTTGGGGGGGCGGGGCTGAGTGTGTAAGTGTGGATACCGATAGCTTTGGGTAATTGGTTTTTGTGTGGTCCACCCCCTGCTTCTCCTGGCAGATTAACGGCACGGTGACAGAGAACCTGTCCCTGAGTGATGCTGGCAAGCTGGTGGAGAGATCCCGCGGCCAGCTGCGGCTGCTGGTCCAGAGGGACCGTCGGCAGCTCCTGCTCCGCATCCCGCACCTGGCCGACAGCGACTCGGAGCCCGACGGTAACCTCCGCCGCAGTTTGATCTCGTATGGCACGGATGCGACCTCCCTATGCAGTCTCGTCGTCACTGATTAGTCCTACCACTGCTGTGTCATCTGTGAATTTGACGATGTGGTTTGAGCTGTGCTGGGCAGCATAGTCATGCATCTGCAGAGAAAACAGCAGTGAGCTGAGCACACAGCCCCGGGGGGGGGGGCACCTGTGCTCAGTCTGAGGACCCTGGGGGTGTTGCATCCTATGAAAAGGCCATTATAAAGAGCAACATGATGCTGTCTGTTGGGAAATTGAACCTTGATGATGATTGGACTCTCCAAAAAGACAATGATTTCAAGCACACCTCCAAGCTAACCTAGATCCTGGAATGTTCTGGAGTGGCCTTCTCAGTTCCCGGATTTAAATCCCACTGAAAACATCAATGAACAACAGGCTTTTATATATGAAGAATGGGCAAAGGTTCTAACAAGGAGGTGGAGGAAGCTTGTCAGTGCTTATTGACGATGCTTATTAGCAGCTATCAAAGTCATAGGTTGCTCCACAAAGTCCTGAAGCTGGAGGTTGAGTAATAGTACTCGTGAACATTGGTGAAAAGACTTTGTGAAAGTGAAGTCCATCTTATCTTCTCAAAATGACTCAAATATGCATCAATAAGCATTTTTTTGTTGTTTAATGTGGCTTTTTGTTCATTTTCATTAACCTCAATTCACATCATTGTCTTTTTAGAGGTGAGGGGGTTGAATATATCTTATTGCAGCTGTATGTGGAATTAAGTTTAGTTTGCCTTTTTCCTTTTCTCCCTTATGGGATGCACAGGTGGTATTTTCTGTCAAGTTAGATTTGTTATGAAGAAAATGCCTTTTTGTGAATTGTTCTGGTTTGTCCCTTGTGGGGGGGGCTTTGTTGGTGTCTTCTCATTGGCTCCTATGGGAAAGGGTGGGGGCGGGAATGTGGAGGATCACAGCCTCTTTACTGTTGTGGGCCAGATCAGCATTGTTGAGAATGAAGAGGGCGATCTACAGTTTCCTGTACCTCTGCTCCCTTTCCCTGTTGGCTGCAGACATTTCGGAGATCGAGTCGATTCGCTCCTACTCCCCTCAGGAGGAGCGTGGCGCTGCCCACTCGGACATCTCCTCACACTCGTCCAACGAGAAACTGCGCGAGAAGCCCAGGTACGGGGAATTGCCAGCCTCTTTGTACCTGAAATGCTGTCAATCTCTGATCTCAGATCAGAGCTGTTAAAGGCTATTTGAGGTGGCATGAACATTTACACTGACCCCAGGGAGGACCCCCCCGGCCGGCTGGCCAAGATGGGTGCACAGCCGACCCCGTTCAGGGCACTGGAGCAGCAGCCCACTGAGCTGCCTGAGAAGGAGGAGACACGAGTGGCAGAACCTGCCGGTAACCAGTGGGCTTCCGGCGCCTTCCTCTGACAGCGTAACACAGTACGCAGTAAGATTAAAGCTGTACTGGCTCCTTCTGCAGTTCTCCCAGTATACTTAACTTGTTTTCCAGTGCCAGTTATGGCAGTTGCACCAGTGGTCAGCAGTTCATCAAAGAAGGAGCTCCACCCAAGTCCAGAGGATGAGGAAACATACGGGTAAATAAATAAACTGTAGACATTTGCACTGAAAAGGGCTCTGCGATAGAAGAGTTGGGGGTAAACTCCAAAAAGGAGAGGTGTATGATCTGTATATCTACAATGGGGAGAGGTGTATGATCTGTAAGATCTGCATATCTAGGATAGTAAGGATGAAGCCAGTGTGTCACATGGAGTGTACTGTTTGAAGGAGTTCTGGGTTTTTTCGTGAGGCTTAGGTCAAATATATTAGTGAATGTGGAACACCAGTTTATAAGTTGCATATTACTAACCCAACACAGGACTGAAAATGCTCTCCTGAGCACCCAGTGCTCGCTGAGAGGAACATTGCAGCGTGTTGGTTTTTCAGCCCAAACACAGTGATGGTGCAGTTCCAGAAGGCCGACAGCGTAGGGCTGCGTCTCGCGGGAGGCAGTGACGTGGGCATCTTCGTCGCCGGCGTGCAGGAGGAGAGCGCTGCGGAGAGGGAGGGTCTCCGAACTGGGGATCAGATACTGAAGGTACCTCATGAGCGGGTGGAGCATGATCACGCTTATACAGAAGAGCACTGGTACTTGAGGGAGGGCAGCGGTAGCAGCGGTGATGTGTATGAATGGACATGGCTGCATAATGGAGAACATTCAGTGCCTGCGATTCCTGTGGCCGTGGGACGGTTCCAGTGTCTGTGTGTGATTTGTTTGCTCGCTTTCCAGGTGAACAACATGGACTTCCGGGGAATGGTGCGGGAAGATGCCGTCTTGTACCTGCTGGAGATCCCCAGGGGCGAGACCGTTACCATCCTGGCCCAAAGCAAGCCTGACGGTACACATCTTTACAGGAGTGTGTGTGTATGCAGGTGCCGTGTTCTGTGGTCACTGAGTGTGTGTGTGTGTGCAGGTGCCATGTTTCCAAGCTCGTTGCTGGGCCGTCCATGTCTTTATGAGGAAATGCTTTGTTTCTCTGCTCTGCTACAGTTTACCAGGAGATCATAGACTCTGATAGAGGGGACTTGTTCTACATCAGGACACATTTTGAATTTGAGAAGGATTCTCCTCACAGCCTGGCCTTCAGCAGGGGGGAGATCTTCAAGGTGATGGACACCCTGTACAATGGCAAACTGGGAAACTGGCTGGCCGTTCGCTTGCGCAGGGACAATGAGCCTCTGGACAGGGGCATAATTCCCAGCAAAAGCAGGTGCGTGTGTGCAGCACTGTGTGCGGCCGTGAGTCTGCGGGTGAGCTGTGTGCGGTCACCTGCTTGTGTGTGTTGGGTGAATCGCTACTTGGATAGTTCTAGTGCTCTCTGGTGTGTCATAACCCACAGGGCAGATCAGATGGCCAATGTGCAGAATGCCCAGAGGGGACTGGGCAATGACCGTGGGGACTTCTGGAGGCTACGGGGTCAGAGGGCAGCTAAGAAGAAGGATCTCCGGAAGAGCCGGGAGGACCTCAGCGCTCCGGTTGTATCCACACGCTTCCCCGCTTACGAAAGAGTGGTGTTACGCGAGGGTGAGTCCTACTGCGAGGTTCTCCACACCAGCCTGCTGGACCTCCCCATCTCCCCTGGCCTTTCTGTGCTGCCTGGCGCTCTACGCACTCTTCCATACTCTTCGAGGCTTTTGAAGGCTGACCCGTCTGCTTTTTTCCAGCTGGTTTTAAACGTCCCGTGGTGCTGTTTGGGCCCATTGCTGACGCTGCCATTGAGAAGCTGGCCTCGGATCTTCCAGATCAGTTTGCCATAGCAAGTGAGCGGAGAACCTTTTCTCAGCATCATATGTAAGAAGGGAGGAGACACATCTTCACCTCCGTGTGTTTCTCCAGAAACCGAGCCCAAGGATGCTGGGTCAGAGAAGTCATCAGGGGTGGTGAAGCTGAACACCATTCGGCAGATCATCGAGCAGGTGCACCTTTCACATCCCTGTTGGAATTGCTGTGTACACATGAGAGCACTGCAGACCTGCTGATTTTCCTTCTGCGTGCAGAATCGGCACGCCCTGCTGGACGTCACCCCCAAGGCCGTGGACACGCTTAACTACACGCAGTGGTACCCAATCGTGATCTTCTTCAACCCCGAGAGCAAGCAGGCTGTTAAGACGATGCGTCAGAGACTGATGCCTGGCTCTAATCGCAGTGCCCGCAAGCTCTATGAGCAGGCGGTGAAGCTGAGGAAGACCTGCTCACACCTCTTCACCGGTTGGTGCTCATCCTACCTGCCAGTCACAGAACAAGAGTGTTTTGCCAGGTCACAGACTTCATGATGGTCTGGCTACCTCTCATCCCTATTTGCTTGTTTCCACAGATATCATTGATCTTAACGCTGCCAATGATGCATGGTACGGCAGCGTGAAGGACTCGATTCTGGAGCAGCAGGAACGTGCCGTGTGGGTCTTTGAGGGAAAAGTGAGTTAGTCATGTATCCCCACACCATGGTTGGTATAAATAGGGTATGGTTGGCGTGTTTGGTGTATTTAGGGTGTAGATGGTGTATATGGGATATATATGATATGGGTGATGTGTGTGGGGTGTATAGGGTGGGGGTGGTGTGTTTGGGGTATATTGGGGGTATAGGCTGTGTATGGGGTGTATTAAGTGTGGGGGGTGTATATATGCAACAGGTCTTTTCATCGTTTTTGACTTCATTTCAGCTGGACGGTACCGACGAGGACGTCGATCTCCAGGACGACCACATGTCCTACCTGTCAGCTATGGGTGCCGACTACCTGAGCATGGACAGCCGCATGATCAGCGACTACGACGACACAGCGGATGAGGGCGGAGCTTACACTGACCATGAACTCGATGAACAATTGGACGAGCTGCAGGAGTCTGCCATCACCCGCTCCTCCGAGCCTGTGCTTCCGGATGAGGTGAGTGGTCGGCTAATCACTGCTGCAGGCAACAGCACCACCTTCTTCTCACCTTCCCATCCCCACCTATTCGCAGCGGCCAGCGCCAGAACCTCGATCTCGCTTGAAGAAAAGAGACAGCCCAGAGCTGCAGAGGGAGCCCACCCCACCGCCCTCTTTTGTCCCTGAACCCCCCAAGGTGAGTGCCTCAACACCTTCAAGTAAACTAATGGCGCTTTTCTATTACCACCAAGAACCGAGCCATACTGCAAGCTGACGGTTTTCAGTTGTAAGTTACCCAAGCCGTACCATGCAAGCGAATCCTAATTGTAGCACTAGCATTTGATGCTAACAAAATACGGTGATTTTCACAGACTTGCTGTTGGAAATTAGGTGCATCGTGTGAACAGTAAATAAGCATCTCTTTGGTTTTACGTCACTTTTGCTCCCCAAACCTGGCAATGCCTTTACTGAGCTGATCGTTCAGCAACGACAGACCAAAGCGAGCTGGAACCACGCTGTAACTAGTCTCTCTTCGCAGTATGGCTCAGGTATGGCTCAATTCCTGTATGCCAGTGGAAGAACCCCATGATAGTACCCCTGAATGGGCACCAGGAACTCAGCGCGTCTGTAGAGTAATCTGACACGTTCCAGCCTTCTACCGTTTGTATGAGTCCCATTGCCTGAGTGCTGGATTCGAACATCCCCATTGCAGGCCCGGCCTCAGCCCAGAGAGCCAGCCGCACGCCCCCACAGCGACGCCTATGACTCCCTGCCCAGTAGCCCTACTGGTGCCAAGCTTCCTCCACCTCCAGTTCCACAGAAGCCCAGCTATGTGCCCCGTGCACCCACTGACCCACCCACTGACTCTGAGGGGAGCCAGGAGGATCCTTCCCAGAAGTCCTTTCTCGGGAAAGTAAAAACCTTTGAGAAGCTGGACCACCTGGCCCGGGCACAGAGGATGCTGGAGCTGCAGGAAGCTCAGAATGCCAGGGTCAGTTGATCACACGCTCCTCACTGACTTTGCTGTCTTATCACAGTTACTCACTGAGCGCCGCCATCTTCACTACCTTTCTGTCTTATCACAGTCCCTCACTGAGCACCGCCCTCTTCACTACCTTTCTCTGTCTTATCACAGTTACTCACTGAGCACCGCCATCTTCACTACCTTTCTGTCTTATCACAGTCCCTCACTGAGCACCGCCCTCTTTACTACCTTTCTCTGTCTTATCACAGTTACTCACTGAGCACCGCCATCTTCACTACCTTTCTGTCTTATCACAGTCACTCACTGAGCGCCGCCATCTTCACTACCTTTCTGTCTTATCACAGTCACTCACTGAGCACCGCCCTCTTCACTACCTTTCTGTCTTATCACAGTCACTCACTGACCGCCGCCATCTTCACTACCTTTCTGTCTTATCACAGTTACTCACTGAGCACTGCCCTCTTCGCTACCTTTCTCTGTCTTATCACAGTTACTCACTGAGCACTGCCCTCTTCACTGACTTTGCTGTCTTATCACAGTTACTCACTGAGCACTGGCCTCTCTCTCTGCTTTTTGTACTGCTGTATTGACTGTCCTTTTCATTATGGTATTGGTATATTCCGCGCCAGGTTCTGCCTGTTTTTTAACCATGTTTGCAGTTGCTCTTATCTAAGTATTTGCTATTTTAACATACAAACTACCTGTTTGCAGATAGAAATAGCCCAGAAGCATCCAGATATTTATGCAGTCCCAATTAAAGCCCCAAAACCAGACCACAGCAGACCTCAGCCAATAGGGTAAGAGAAGACTTTCCTGGTGACATCATAACTAGCTTTTTCCCACTGCTGACACTATTTCTCATCTCCTGCTTTGCTGCCTTGTAATTCGTCGTCCATTAAGTCTGCCCCTGTACCCACCATGTCCATCCTGCTAACAGCTAGCACTTTACCAACAGCTCCAGCTCGAACCTGGACATTCAGGCCCCACACTCTAAGCCAATACAGCCCGACAGCCGAGCATTCCACCATGGTGAGGATGAGGATGAGGATGAGTACCGGCGGCAGCTGGCGGAGAAAACGAGGAAGGGCTATTACAACCCACAAAAGTACAAGGACACAGAGCTGTAGGTGGAAGCTACAGCTAATATTAGCAGGTCATGCCCACTGGACGCCGCCCCAGGAGAAGAGATCTGGGGTGATTTTCCCAAAGCCTTCTTAACACTACATCTTTCGTAAGTTCTGTGTTAGAAGAGAGAACTTATGAATGACCTAGAGTTACAAACTCTTCGGGAAACACACCCATGGGCTTTAGGAACAAGTCCCATGTTTATTTCAGTTTGTTACATTACTTGCTTAAGAAATTATTATAATCAGACTTGTACGTATCAGCCATTATGTGTTTTATGTATTAAATAAACCTGATGAGCCACATTTTACATGCATGTTATATGTCAAAAACAATTTCATATGAATTTTTAACATTTTGTCATTACACCTTGATGTTCTTGTCAAAGTGCCTTTCTGCCCTCAGCTCAGTATCTGAGGTACTTTGGGAGGTATTTCATTGAGCTGTCATGAGGAATGATGATGTAAGTGTGATGCAGCTACTGTGCATGAACAATTGATAATTTTACATTTGTAGAATATTATCATCCACCACTAACATATCTATTGTCACCTTTAACTAAATGTTCTTGATTCCAGGGATGGTTCCTAATAAAAATTCACTTGTCACCCTATGCCGTTACAAGATTAATATTTTCAATTAGCAGCAATGTCATGCAGACATAAAGTAGCCTATGCTTTGCAGATGCATCCTTATGAATCATTAAACTCCGGCAGTGTAGAGTGGGGCTGCAGTCAGAGGTCATTACTTCAGCTCAGGGCTATTCAAATCACAGTCTTCAGGGTCCATGCCCTGCTGTTTTTCCAGCCTTCCTTCACCCTTGAATCAGATGTGAAGCCTCTGTGGTCAATCAGATTTGGTAATTACTAAACTACCTGGGAGAACTGAAAACAAGGCCTAGATTTGGAATCGAGGTCCAGAATTGAAGAGCCCTGCTTTAGCTGGATGTAGGCAGGCAACTCCTAAGTGGCCCACCAGGGGGCAGTCATTGTCTAAGTGTAAATTTGCTCCATTATTCAAGGCTGCACTTATTGTAATTATCACTGATAGTATCATCATAATTCCAGGAAATGATGAGGCTTCCCGGGTGTGTAACTGTAAATTGTGCTCCATGACAGGAGACATTGGTATCCTGGTGACATTCTTTGGCTAATATTCACTGCTGATAAAACAAACCGCAGCTTCTACTAAAAATAGTTGATCCCTATTCTTTGCAGTTGGTTGAAACTGGCTGCCAGACGAAAAGTGGAAATTTCAATCCTGCGAAAGCTGTGTGAAGTTATTTTATGGTTTAATAACAGCTGTTTGATTTTTATTTTATAATAAAAGTTTGCAGAAATCCTACAGAAATGTCAGGAATCCTGCTGGGCAGTGTTATGGTCTTGTTTTTGCAGGACTTGATATGGGTTAATATGTATTAATACATTTATCTAGCTTCGATGGCACTTTTCCAGTACAGAGTACCAGTGTGCAGGGATGATGAAGTATCATACCAAACACTTATCCTGGTCAGCAGAACCTGAAGCCCATCCCAGCTTATGGCTTTTATTTACTATTCACATACAGTATTATTACCCCAAGCTGTGTTATGTCACTAAGTGTTACTGTTCTGTGATTACTTACTAAGTGCTTTGGAGCAACCATGTTGACAATGGATGGTATACAAATAAGTTGAATTGAATTCAGTGTGATCCGTATAATTCTAATTATCTGTATAAATCTAATTTTGCACAATGTTAGGCGTTTACTATTTGGTTACTTAAAAAACAGAAAACAGCTCTTTAATATGGGAAGCAAAGACTCCATTTGTCGATATGATGCTCGACCAGTCCGCGCGCCTGGCGGGAAAGGCGGTGACGCATAAGGCGGTGACGCAAAAGGCGTTTCCTACACAGCAGTGAGGTTCCGGCTGGAAAACATGGCGGCGCCGGGAAAGCGGAAGCGAATTGCTCAAGTGGACACGGTCCCGCTAAGTCAAAGCTCTACGCCAGGGTTCTCGTCTGATTATCGGGATGCTTCACGTTTCAGTGGAGAAGACAACATGTTCGTGGAGGGATCCATACTTCGCATCACCATGACGAACTTCCTGTCAGTGTGATTAAATTCCAGGGTGCTAACGGGTTAGCCGTCAGAACAAAGTGTGATTACAATATATTATACGGATTTATAAGACGTTACTATACTGTTTTTACCCCGTGTTATTAAAGCAGATTTTTAGCACTTTCACGTAACTTTCTACAGCACCTCAGAAGGTTTTAGTAAATGGAGCTCATTACATTACTACATATCATATATATCATAACTTCGCGGCAGTATTGGTTTGTATAGTCAATTATCCTTACGTGTATAGCTATTACATTACATCTTTCTTATTGTCCACCTCGTATTCTGAGCTGATAAGTGAAAACTGAAAACGTAAATAGTTAAACCGCATCTGTAAAAACACAAACGTGTTGCTGGACAGCTCGCTGCCGTCATTCTAATTTGGCCATGGAGATTTAATTTCACAGCCTTTTAATTATGTTTTCATAATAAATAAATTGTGCCGTTTATGTGCAACAGCAGTTTGTTTCCTATTATAAAACCCTAAGGATTCCTTATGGGCAGATTAATAATAATTCCCTATAGTCATTCTGCGCTGCCAGCCATGTAACTCCATAGATAAATGTAATTGGCCGTTTTTAAGTAGTGTGAATTATTTAATAGGCAATAGAGGCAAGGAACAAAAACTACTTATATTGAACCATATGAATTAAGTATTAGTGTTATTATGAAATAAGCGCATTATTGATTGCAAAGTAAAATGTCATTTTAAATGTGATCCAGTTTAAGCTGGTTGTGTTGACCAAGTTGACATACTTGTACAACTGTGTCTTCCAGAACATATGACCATTGTGAGGTGACTCCTGGAGCAAACCTGAACATGATAGTGGGCGCCAATGGAACGGGGAAGTCCAGCATCGTCTGTGCCATCTGCCTGGGTTTGGCAGGGAAGGTCTCTCTCTTGGGCAGGGGAGATAAGGTGTGATCAGATGCTGCTTTATTCACGGGACAGATCAAACCCTGAAACACCTGTACATTTGTGTGTCTCTTAGAGGTAGATGCAATATGCACAATAATGTCTCTCCATTGCTGACTAAAGATGTCCAGTAGGGGGTGTGTGAGTGTTGTGCCTGGTCTGGTAATGGGGCTCCTTTTTTTGTGATGGGCTAATGAGGCTGCTTCTATTACAGGTTGGCCTCTATGTGAAGAGAGGCTGTTCCAGTGGCTCTGTGGAAATCGTGCTGTAAGTTTACACATTAGACCGTGACATACATGTTTCTGTACATAAATGTAAATGTTTCTATTGAGTGTATAGATCTGCGCATTAGGTATTAATGTATATTTCATTACTCCCTGTAAAACCCGACGGTCTCAGATCCCGTGCACCGCAAAATCTGGTGATCCGCAGAGAGATTTCCGTAGAGAACAACCAGTCTGTTTGGACAATCAATAAACGGCAAGTCAATCAGAGGGCAGTGGAAGAGCAGGTGAAGGCCCTTCAGATTCAGGTGGGAAACCTCTGCCAGTTCTTGCCTCAGGTGAGTTTGTGTCTAACTGTTTGCCTGCTCAGCCTCAGTTTGACTCAAATAATGCTGGATCTTTGATTACATGTCTTGGGTGTTTCAGAAAAAATAATTCAGGATTTGATACTGTCTGTCTCCCATATAGGAGAAAGTTGGGGAGTTTGCCAAAATGAGCAAGATTGAGCTTCTGGAAGCAACAGAAAAGTCTGTGGGGCCGCCAGAGATGTACGATTTCCACTGTGAGCTAAAGAACTTCCGCGCCAAGGAGAGGGAGCTGGAGGTGAGCTGTCTCCCTGCTAACCAGTACCCAGTGTCATTGGTGTTACTGGTCGTATTAAAAAAAAAGTGGGACAAGCACAAAGTGCTGAACATATTTAGAAGAAGAATGGAGACTGGAAATGCGGTTATTTTTTATTACATGAGGTTATGAGCCATTTTCCTATGGTTAATCCTTCATTCATCTAGAGCTTAGCTTTTTATTAAAGGCTTTACTAAATGATTTAATTGTCAAAAGTCTAAGTAAATGTTAAAGTCAAAGTATTGATTTGTGTCGGCTCCTGGCTCCGCTGGAGTTCTGCGGGGTTCTAGTTTTGGGGCTCACCAGGAATTGATAGGAGTTTTCTCTGCCTTGTCTGTCTTGTTTGGTAGAATATTTTATCAGCATACATATATCAGTCTTTATAGCACAGTGGCTAAGTATTCATCGTTTCCGTCTGCTTAACCGAATGACCTCTCTGTGCTTTAGTAAACTGGTACATGTTTTGGTGCTTATTTTAAATGGAGGGATTGAAAATGCTCACGCTGTTTCTGTGTTGTCTCAGAGAGGCTGCTAATGTTTGCTTAGCCTTCTTACTTTTCCTCTCTCTCTGTTTGCTCGTGAATGGTCTCTGGATGTTGTCATGCTGGCTGTTGCAGAACGTATGCAAGGAGAAGGCCAGCTTCCTGGAGAAGGCGATGCAGCGCAATGAGCGCAACAAGCAGGACGTGGAGCGCTTCTATGAGAGAGAGCGCCATCTGGACAGGATCAAAATGTTGGAGCGCAAGCGGCCTCTGGTGGTACGCTGGCACAGCGGCGGTGTGTGTGTGTGTGCATGTCTGCCTGCCTCTGGTGGTACGCTGGCACAGCGGCGGTGTGTGCGCATGTCTGCCGGCCTCTGGTGGTACGCTG
>JAODJU010000119.1:30558460-30590110 GCA_026776725.1 Gnathonemus echidnorhynchus | reverse complement strand
AGGGTGTTTTTTAAATGTGTATATGACAAAAACTCGCGGAGTTATTTAAACGGTTTGGCGAAATTTCTGTCAGATCCACCGACCCCAAGGTTAATTATTTGATAGTAAAGTTTGGGGTTTTGAGATTTGTTTTGTTAGTTTATTTTCTTTTCTTTGGCTCCGTCCTTGTCCCTTATTCCCTTCAGTGACATGGTTATGTGCGTAAATCAAAGGGCCTGAATAAAAGGGCTACTACATCTTCTCAGATCCATGTGAAGTACATGACTACATTACTCATTACTATCCTGCTTGTAGATCACTGCAGTCCCCTGCAGACCTGTTATGGCCATCTGACCCAGACCAGGGGTGTAACAGTGCACGATCAACTGAATTAAGCTGAAAACATGCAAAACACACTAACTTCAATAATAGCCGAATTTGCTTAGCTGTCCAACAGCAGTGCAATAACATAAGTTTGTGGTTCCCTTGTTCTGTAATTTTGGCTCCAGGCACTGGAAGGGAATGTGGGACTAGGATGCTGGAGGAGACAGTGAGTTTGGCTCAGTGCTGGACAGCAGGCATGGAAAGGCAGAGGACATTCTGCAGTGCAGGAGAAGCCCTGTCTGAGCTCCACCAAGCGTCGTGTTACCTGCCCTGACAGTTTGCAATGCTGCCTCTCCCCCATGATATGCAAATGCACAGGGAGCTGCTGTTTGTTTTTATGTAAAAACCAGGTGTTATCTGAACAAAGGCGGTATGAGGTGTGAAAATGAGACCAAATGAATAACAATGTGTTTCATGAAAATCTGGTTTCATTTGAAGAGTCAAAGCAGCTCCCTGACAGAAGTTATGAAAAACATTTTAATAAACAGCAGGACACAATCTATGTCAACCAAAAATACAGACAATCAAACTTTAAGGGCTTATAGCTCTGTCAGAAATTACATAATCTGAACAGACAGTCCAGTTCTTAATCCATTTGCAATTGGACACATAACATGTAACTAAAATCTCCTCCAGTTCAACAATAACAGTGTTTAAGCCAATGTTTCCCAGTCTGGTTCTCGGGGATCCATAGAGAGTCCATGTTTTTGCTCCCTCCAAGCCCCTAGCAAAAACATGGACTGTCTGATAGGGAACACAGAGGGAGCAAAAACATGGACTGTCTGATAGGGAACACAGAGGGAGCAAAAACATGGGCAGACTGTAGGGACCCCAAGGACCGGACTGGGAAACTGCTTTAAGTGATGGGGAGGTCTGGGCCTTTTCTAATAAGTGAGTGGTGATGATTTTACCCAGCATGCATTTGAATCACACAGGTTTATGGACCATTTATACTGATACACTTGAATGTTTTATTTTAAGCATAATCCATCTTTCTCTCCTTTAAGACACACACATAGAAGATGACATATATGACTATTCTGCCAAGGGCAGGAATCAAATTGGCAACCTTTCAATTATGGCCGCACAGCCCAGACCCACTGAGCTACACACCCCTCTTTTTAAAGTTATCTATGGTCTATGCTATATATGGTAAATGTGTCTTGAGAGCTCACTGGATCAGAGTGTAATTAATGTTTTATGGTTTCACTATTGAGATAGGTCTATTCAATGGGGTCCCTGTTGCACTATTTCACATTCTCTTTGACTGTAGAGATTATTTTATAGTTACTAATATTTAATAGTTTTATAGTTAATTGTTGTACCGTTTCGGAGAGTGGGGGCAGAAGAGGGGCCTACGATAAGTGTAGCCTAGGGGCCCGTGAACTCATTAATCTGCCACTGTATATATGTTACATCCATTTAAACACCTTTAAACTTAATGTTTTAATAGATCTGCAAAGAACCTTAAACATGTTTAAATTAACATTAATACAAAAAAGTAAGAGTGAGTTATATGGCTTCTGGTTTTCATAATCATTCTCTTCGTGTTAAAATCAAGTCCTCAGATTTGTTTCTAAAATAAAACATATACAGTATAAAACATGGATCATTTAAAATAGTTCTTAAAACATCACATTTCATCAACAAACAGGAAAACACGAACATTAGGTGTTAATGTTTCTCATTGATGTTACCTTCATTTATCACTGCTGCTGTCTGCCCAGAACAATGGAGGCTTACACTATGTTGAATATCGTAAGGTTATGCTTGAGGACAGTGTCCTTGACAGCATCAAAGACAAAGCGGATGTTCTGTGTGTCTGTGGCACAAGTGAAGTGGGCGTAGATGGTTTTCTTCTTGTCTGGATTTTGCTCCATAAACATTTTCAGAATGAATTGTTTGGCTGATTCTGCATCATTTGGGCCTGAAAGCACCACAAACCATTACCGCTCTGGGCCACTAAACCCTACAGTCATCATTATCCACCATGAGGAACTTCTTAGAAAATCCATTATTATCCAGTATGTAAGGTAAAATAATCATCACATAAACACCATGATCACAACTGAATCAACAACTATGGGCGCGGTGTGGCTGTGCACGCTCCTGAAAGCCAGGAGAATTATCCACAAATTATTTAAACGTATGAAGTATTTAAAAGTGTAAATAATTCAAATTTCTGTAAATAATGATGTGAGGTGAACATCAGAACAACAATGAAACCAGGTGATACATTAGAACATAACCATTTTTGCATTTCCTTGTAAAATATTTTATTCTATGTTTATAGTAAGTGTGCTTCACATTACAGAGCCATAATATTTTGCTGTCAGTTTGGAAACTAAACACTGGAAAAGTCCAACGCAGCCAATGCCCACAAATCGAGACAAGGGAGTACAGCAACTTACCCTTGAAGTCAGGGAAATAATGACCTAAGTGGGAATATGCAATCTTCTCCTCTAAAATGTCTTTTTTATTAAGGAAGAGAATAACAGAAGACTCCTCAAACCAGGCATTGCTAATGATGGTCTTGAACAGAGCCTTGCTTTCCTCCATGCGGTTCTGGAAAAACACCATCACCAACCATGTAAACCCCAAGAAACAACCACGGTCAATTACATCATTAGCAGACAGATATCAGATTTCACAGGAGACCGTGATCAAACTTTTGACACCAATCAGTAATAAATAATATGTCTATAAATCAGTGAAAAATAAATGTCTTTATTTCTCAAATGGAAAAAGCAAACTTTGGGTTAAACATTATAATCATGTTTCTGGGTTATATTGATGCGTTTATTTACAAATATTCTGTATCAGTTTTGTTTTTAAAGATCTGCTTGAATTTACTTACCTCATTGCGAGATTCATATAAGACTTGGTCGTATTCATTAAGTGCGGCAAGAAAGATGATGGATGTGACCTTCTCAAAGCAGTGAATCCATTTCCTCCTTTCTGATCTCTGACCTCCTACATCGACCATCCTGAAAGAATCATATGACACCAAAAAGCCCTTAACTCCTATAGTAGTCTGCACATTAGCATCTCTACTTCTGTTACTCTCCCTAACCCTGACGTTTACCACACTCATGAATCACCTCTAACTCCTGATACCAATTTCACCATGAATCTGATTCCATTCCTTGCCAGAGACGCACCTGAAGATCATATTTTCTAGGAGGAAGGGGTACTCTATAATTCCTGTCGTGGGTGCCCTAACTCGTAAGACATCTTGTTCAGTTGGCACATATGTAGGTGCGGAGATCCGATCCATGGAGTCCAGGTAGCTGAAAGTAAATGATGTAACATGAACATTGTCATGGCTGGTAAGCCTGAAGGTAGCGCAGTCAGAAAAACTCCACTGCTGTTTCAGTAGTTCCAATGTGCTTAAAATAGTTCTGCTTATTCATACATAGAGACACAGCATACAGATCAACTTACTATTTTGCAGAATCAGACAGCTGGTATTCACGTCTGCGCTTGTAGCACTCCTGAAGGCCTTGGTCACTCCACAGTTGGCTGATGGCTTTGGCGTGTTTCTGGACTAAGGTGGTCACCAGGTCCACGTCCACCTGCTCCACCATGTCTGCATTTTGCTTAAATCAGAAAAATCTCCCTGCTAAAGCTGAACATTTTACCAGCTCAGCACACCTGTGCTACCTGTGTCACGCAGCATCAGCACACCTGTGCTACCTGTGTCACGCAGCACTGCTTTATCAGCCATGTATGACAACAGAAAGGTTACAATGGCAAGGAGAAGCCAAGCCAGAAGCCCAATAAGTCTACAGCCACAGCACAATTAAGTGTTACAACTGATGTATAATTACAGGACAAGCAGTTCTCTGCTGATGTAAGCAATCCGTTCCACAAACTTATATGCAAGTCAAATTTTGTCAATTTACCATTCAAGACACCTTCTAGCAAAAACACATATGCAAGGAACAAAGTAGTAATACATACTAAAGAACAGATATTAAATGAAAAAATAAAGTGTAAATTTACTTACAGGAGTATGTCGCCTTTTTGTCTTAGTGCTTCCATAAACTGCACATCTCAGATATTTTTTTTTGCCCAGATTCACTTAAATCATATTGGTTTAATTTGAGGGCTACCTGTATTTTTTCTCACTATATATTTAAATTCTGTGTTTATACACTTCATCTTTACCACTAAATAATTAGAACCCCGGACATTAATGACCATAACTTTTACAAATCTTGTAAATGCTGACTAATACTCATCACATGTGCCTTTCTGCCAAAACCCTCTCTACCATGTGACCATGTCATCTTGCACATGCACTCCAAAACCTGCTCAGCAAGATACACCACTCCTAACTTGGAGATTAATCAGAGAACCTTCATCATACACCACTCCTAACTTGGAGATTAATCAGAGAACCTTCATCTGATGTTTTGAGTTTCTCATGGATATGTGTATGAGCTATATGAACGAAAAACACTCTTATGAGTGATGGAAAGATTACAATGTTCTGATGGTCCACGAAGGGGATGCCCAGTGTCTTCATGGCCTGGATCATGGCCTGTATAGCCATGAAGATGTTCTGATAGACCAGCTTGGTGAAGTCTCTCCGGTCATCCTCTGAGTATCCTGCACCATGAATGATCCTCATCTGCTTAATAAATGTGCTCTTTCCACTCTCTCCAGTCCCTGACCAAACACAGGTAAACACATCTTTTGTACCTGCTTAAAATGCAAAATTTTGACACTCTGCTTACTTATTTGCATTAATTTGCCTGACTCCTGTAACACCAAACAATCAAGAACGAAGCTTTGCCAAAATGAGGAAATGAAGTAACATTCTTATCCAAAATAGCTTGTAAGTTTGTCCACTAATGTAACATGTGTCTGCTGAGTATACATAAGCACAAGCATAAATAAAAGTAAATGAATGAAGTGTAATTCAATGTAACAATTAAATTTTTTAAATATCGCAGTTAGTCATATAGTTATTTGTGAACTATAGTTATATACCTACAAACAGCAATGTCAAAAGACATACATTTTAATTACTGACACGTTGTTGTTTGTATTTACATATTTCTTTAATGCGTCAAATTCTCTTTTTTGACGGTGGACTTACCCAATAATAGTAGTTTAATTTCTCGTCTGGAGTTTTGCTTGTCCCGCCGGAGCTGTCTCTCAATCTCTCTACTAATGCGCTCAGATTCCCTGTCTTCCGCTGACAGGCAGCATTCAGCCATTGTTCCAAGTACTGCTGTGACCTTTTTTTATCTTTTTAAACTACTTATACAAAGACTAGATACGTTTAAACAAGTTATTCCTTACAGGAGGCTCCTGAAACCAATTTCTTTCACTATATGTACGGCTGCTAGGCAGAGTCCTCAGGTGAGTGAAATGCAGTCATTCAGGTAAAAGGTGTTTTCATATCTAAAACTGGATATGCAAGCCTGACCCAGCACATGTATGCGGAGTCCGTTCTTCCTGATACCAAACAGCCGGAAACTCCCCAGTTAACTGCATTGAGTAGAAGTCTGGGAATAACTTTATCGTGAATTATCTGTCTTCAATAACCTGTCTTTCATCATACCTCTTTATACCACCTTTTTCCTGCTTCAAAATACCTACATTTTATACCAGTGACACTACATTACCTACATGTGTAGAGTTTTGTATGCCAAGTTAAATTTATACTGTTTATATGATACTATTTCCAGTATTGAGGTCTCAAAATATTTAAAGGTTTTACAAGGACAATGCCATCCAGTGCTCATTGTTGTGTTAGACATCCCATTCTAAATCCATCAACATCCATCCTTATGCTTGGGGATGTGAGGCTTGCATGCAGCTGCTCAGCCATGGAAGCCCATCCCATGAAGCTCCCAGTGGGGTTTTGGAGTCAACAGAGCACTTGGCGACTGGCTCTGTAGCTGTATGTCTACCACTTTATGGCTTAATCTTTGTTGTTCCTAAATGCTTCTACTTTGCAATAATACCACTTATAGTTGACTGTGAAATATCTATCCAGAAAAAAAAATTCATGAACTGACTTAACCCAAAGGTGGTATCCTTGAATTCACTGAGCTCTTCAGAACAACCTGTTCTTTCACTAATGTTTGTGAACCTCACTGCAAGGTTGGGTGCTTGATTATATACACCTGTGGCAATGGGTCTGAATGAGACACCTGAATTTTATTAAGAGGTGTGTCCCAATGCTTTTGTCCATACATTTTTTGTCCTGGTATGTATCCGGAATGATGAGACCGGCTACTGTGAGGAAGTAAGCCAACTGCTGTCTTGGTGTGGTGGTAGCAACTTGGAGCTGAACACACAGCAAACTGTGGAGATGATCAACTTCCAGAAAATGCCCCCATCACTACTGGTCATACAGGACACTACACTCAGCAAGACTCAATCCTTTAAATCATTCAACAGGACCTCAAATGAGAGACAAGCATCACCTGCTTAACTAAGAGGGCCCAGCAGTGTCTGTCCTTCTTGCAATAGCTGAAGAAATGCAAGCTGTCACAAACATTGACTGCTCAGTTTTACATGGGTGCAATAGAATCCATTGCTACACCCTCCATTTCTGTCTGGTTTGGCTCTGCACCATCTACATTCTAAGCAGGGACTACAGCAAATCGTGCAATGTGCAGATCATCAGGAGTGGGTTAGGAAACACAACTCCATGTTAATTTGTTTATTAATAAACCATCTTCTAATGTAGCTCTTTTCATCTTTATTCTATTTATTGTTTTGTGTATTTTTTCCTGAGTGTGTGCGCATATATTCATATACACAAACACACACAATTTGTACACTTGTGCCACAACCAACAAATTCCTTTAACATCACAAATCAAAAGATTATGATTCTTTATACCAGGGGTTCCCCAATTCCGGTCCTGGAGAGCTACCGTCCAGTAGGTCTTCTATCATACCCGGCTTCTGATGAGCCACGCCTGTTCTCAGGTAAATACCAGGAACAGGTGTGACTCATCAGAAGCCAAGTGGGACAGAAATCCTACTGGATAGTAGCTCTCCAGGACCGGAGTTGGAGACCCCTGCTTTATACAATGTTGTGTGCGTGTTATTACTGAGGTTGCTAGTAAATTTCGTTTATATTTACATGAACCATTTGCACAATGACAAAAAAAAATCCTTGATCTTAAGGACAGTCAGTGATGTTCAGCTGTCAGTCTGAACGGAGACAGTAGGCACTGCCTTGCACTGCATCCCGTTAACATCACCTGCATTGTGTCCTGTTCAGCTCTTGTCAGGCTATTGCCGTTAATACTCCACATGAACATGCATATTCAACAGAGGAAAAAATATCATACCTACTTTTCGAACACATCCATTTGTGATTGCTGAGTACATACATTTCTCGCTGCTCTGTCTGGATCAAGTGTGACTCAAGGCAAGGCTGTGGTCTGAGAGTATTTGAAATAAATTTCTTATTTCATACATGCAGCAGGTGGCACTACCAAACACAAGGACCTGGGGAATCCTCCTGGAATCCCAGGAAGTGATGCTATTATTCTGATGAATGAAAAGTCACCCATGCATCTTGGACGCTGCCATTCATGCCAACTCGCATTACTCCACGTGGGTATACATTTGACTAGTTCTGCCTGCCTTGTCACGCTCCAAAAGCCTTATTTCTCGGTTTATTTTAGGATGTTCGGAGCATATTCTGTCAATTTTGTTTTTGTCTCTCTGAAAAAAATAATTGTTTTTGCTCACAGTTCTTGCCTCTGGATGCAACTGTGCTCATTTTGGAAGAGCGATAAAAACAGTATTTTTCAGTCACATTTATACCCACATTAAATCTTCTCACCACACAAAGTTGGTTTAGCATCTAAATCATATAACAGAACAAAAGCAGTGGTAGCAGTGTGTAAAACTATCATTAGTCCCGATTGCTGTGAAAAGTGATTCTCATATAGAACCATGAGCATCCATATATCCATATATTGCACCAACCACTGTGATGTCATGTGTTAATTAGCTTTAATTTAGGGACCGTAACATGAAAAAACCAAACCCAGGCAGCTGAGCAGGGCGTTAACAGGAGGGGCTAAAACCTAAAGAAGGATATATTGACAAAGTCTTGAAAGGTTAAAAATTCTAAAGGTAGTACAAAATGGTAGTACAGTATTTTGGTTAAACATGCTGCTGCTCACTCAGGAAGGTCCAGCCTGAGCTGAGGATACTGTGGAAACAGGGGCCTGATCTGCACCCCTCCTTAACACCTATATCTCATAGCATAACATTCACATTCTGAATGATCAAACTGATCAGTGAACGTGACTAACGGGTGAGCAACGTGACACTTGTGCATTTTTCTGAAAATGTGGCCTATGGGCACGAGGAAACGGCCACAAGGTGCATCAGATGTGGCCATTCTTTAGTGGATGCTTGTCACGTGAGGAAAATCTTATCCCTGTTTATTCATGTAGACATAACAAAATGCATTATAAGCATTAAAACACAAATTCATAGAAAGTTATTTACATAGATTTCCATTCTTTTAACTAAAACATACCAGGAGGGAACAATTGACTAAGTTTATTTTAAAAATCATAAAAGTTTCCTTACAAAACAGGATGACTGTGTACTGCAGAAGGCATGAGGACAGAGCCGCGTCCTTCCCGCCTCCTCACACTGTGCCGTAACACAAGAACAAGCACGAGGACGGAGGCCCCACTCACATCAGAGAGCTACACAGAGGGTTAGACAAAGAGCAGGTCTGCTCAGGCATTGGGCTTCTACCTAAGGTAGAGGAATGTGGCTTATTTAACAGACTCGCCAACAGTAACACTCAGGCTGTCTCCTCCACAACGTCCTCCTTTAGAAGAAGCGCCCAGAGTACTGCTTCACACTGTAATAAAACAAAAAAGCATGATTTTAAAGGGAGCAGGGAGGCTACCTAAAGCAGGTCGGTTTGTAGGGGCCTGTGGGCAGGCAGGGGACCAGAGGCAAAAAGCCAACCAGCAGTGCGTGCTGGGATGCAGCATGACTTCTACACTGCGCAGTCTAATGCCTCTGCTTTCCTGAGGCAAACACTTCATTACATCTTTGAATTGGACTCCGTACATTTCTCTTGAAAGCCACCTAAACTTAAACATATACAAATCAGCACAAGTACAAATGCGATCCTGCAAGCAGCTGTGAGAGGCAGTGCAGCAAAGCGGATGGCGTCCACAGACAGACACTCGCACATACATAGCATCTAGCACTTGCCTATTCTGTAACAGGTACTGGGCATTCTGGATCTGGTCCTGGGTGCCAGTGATGGTGATTATCCGATCCTCTGAGCCTTCCAAGGGCTCGTCGATTTTAATCGAGGCCCCCGATTCATGCCGTATCTGCTTGATCCGCTGGCCACCCTTTCCTATTATCGATCCCGCCAGCTGCAAGAGAACACATTCATATATTCAAATTTAGCCTCCTCTGTCAATCGATGACCGAAACACATTCTGCAGAATCAGCCAGCCAACTCACATCTTTGGGAATTGTCACTTGGGTTGTGATCACTGGACCGCCAATGTCCCCATAAGAGCCGCGACCGCCTACTGGGCAGAGAAACCCGAATGAAATGGCTGGGAGAAGCACATCATCGGCGGGCACCATGCAACACACTCACCTGACTGAAAGGGCTCCCAAGACGAGGAATTGTCTCCATGGAAACAGGGTGGAAATAAAGCAGAAAAATGAAAACGCACATTTTCTAGTACTAATGTATCACAGCAAATTTTGTACAACTTATGAGGTCCTTTGGTAACAAATCAGATTTATGACATGCTTTCAAATGAAACAGAACCAATACTATCCATCTTAAACAGGCCCAGTAAGACTGAAATCAGCACAACAAAAACAATAACCCCTCTTCTAGCTGGCTGCTTGGAGCTTAACAGCAAAGCAGCCAATCCAGGGACACCACATCTGAAAAGGAAGTAGATCAGACTCACCATATCCACCACCACTCTGGGAAGAAAAAAAGTGTGATGTTAGGGTTAGTGACAGTGATGTTACTGGCAGCTACAGAAGCATGCTACAAATCACAACCGTGTAACACGCCTGTAACCCCGCCCACAATACTGCTGACAGCATGCTAACAGTACCCCCCCGTCAATCACTACAGGCTCACAGCCACCCCCCATTTACTGCCCACACACCCCAGCCCCCCCACACACCCTAGCCCCTGTCCCCACCCACTACTCACCAGGCTCTCATAACGATCGACGGGTCTTGCTCTTCTGTCGCTGCTTTCAGAATTACAAAAAATTAGTATGAGCTCCTACAGTCCCGGGGAGACATTCAGATGTCTGTACCGACACTCACCCTCCTCTGGGGGGCGGCGGGGGGGGCAGGGGCAGATTGCGAGCACGACTGCCCCCCCTACCTCCTCTGCTTGCGAGTGGTGGGGGCGGCCCACGGCGGGGGCTCATATCGTCATAGTCCCTCCGTGAGGGAGGCAGGGGCCGACCCCCACGACCAGGAGGGGGCATGCGCTCAAACCCCCCGCGGCCACGCATGGGGAAGCCCATGGGTCTGCGAGCACGCTCCTCGAACATGGTGAAGCCGCCATAGTCGTATGTTTCATCATAGAAGTTCGGGTCATAGGGCTGAGCGCGCCCTTTGATGGGAGCCTGCAGCAATGCAGACAGGATGAGCAGATAAAAGGTTAGGCTCAGAGCACATGAGGGTGATAAAGGCTTAGGCTTAGAGCACATGCGGGTGATAAAAGGTTAGGCTTAGGCTCAGAGCACATGCAGGAAATAAAAAGTTAGGATTAGGGCACATTTGGATAAAGGCAGGAAAGAGAGGTCTGGCAGCACAGGCATGATGGACACTTAAGGTCTCACCTCTGATATGAGCTCCAGAATCACCTTGATGCACTCCACAACACGGTCAGGTTTACCACCAACCAGTACCACGCGGTCTGTGGAGTGAGGGCAGCACTCCTGAAATAGCTTGATGGTCGTCTGTGTGTTCTGAATGGGGTAGGAAGGCAAAGAACAAATGAGAGTGTGGAAACACCCCATTTATGCCCGGCTGTGCTTGTGGCCAAAGTTACCTCTCGGAGCTCTTTGATCTTGGCACCTTTGACCCCAATGATTCCTCCTGCCAGGCTCTGGTGAATGAGCAGCCTTAGCTCGCAGTCAAAGTCAATTCCATTGTAGTGCTGATACTGGCAGACATTCAGGAGACAAGTCACCAGAGCTGTATTCACTGCTCCGCTATGCACCCGACACACGCGCTACAAACAAAGTCCACTCACCTCCTCTAAAGTGGGAATGATTTTCAGCAGAATTTCTCCAACTGTCTCTATGTCGGCACTGACACTGAGAATCCTTTTCATGGCATCAGGCCACATGTGGAAGACAATGCAACAGAGAGATGTGGCTTTAAACAATCACTGCCATGATACATTACAGAGCACAGAGATCACAGAACTGGGGTGGCCTCAGAACAGGGCTCAACACCCCACGACTGTGCTGAAAACATCTGTGCTCACATCCAGCACCATTATGGCTAACGTGCGTGACGCAGATGCACGCAGTCACACACGAGTATGTGCACACGCACACACATACACACACCACACACATACACACACACAGAGCTGCCCTGGACCTGGAGAGGGTAGGGAAAAGCCTGAACTAATTGACCTACAGCACTCCTGCAGGAGTGTGGGACCGACTGTGGCAGGAGGGACCCGGGGCTGTGGGAAGCAGGAGAGTATGCTTGGTTTGGGGGGGGGGGGTAGGGGGTGGAGTGGAGAGATATGGAATTGGCAAATACAGGGCTGCCAATGAACACTGTGGGGAGGTGGGGGGCAGAGTGGGAGGCAGGGAGCGAGCGAGAGGAGCAGAAGCAGATGGGTGAGAGGTCTAAGGCCCACAGGAGATCATGAACTGAACGGGCTGAAGTGGGTCATCGGAACAGAGCAAGAAAAACGTCTTTCCACAAACCAGGAGCAAAAACGCTGTGAGAACCAAACGGACAGAAGCTGGGCTTGTTCCACTGTTTCTCTGAATGAATGAACAAACAGGAACTTCCCGTGTAAGCAGACTCACAGCCGGAAACTCCCGTGTTAAAAAAAACAAAAACAAAAAAAAACAAAAAGTCCAAATCATATTCAAATACTTAATGGGGGTGGAGACAAAACTGAATGTAACAGTACACCGTTTAAAAAAGGGCAGACCATGAGGGGGGAAAAAAACGCTGACATGAAACAAGGCAGGTAATCAAAGACATGAGCTGGCTTTTCTAGTCAGGCAGTGAGGCAATAACTGTGGGACATACCGCTCAGGGCCACTGCTGTCAGGGACTGAAACACTGGCATTGTGCTGCAGTGCGAGGAGTTGGCAATGGGCAAGGGCATTCAATCACAAGTTGGTCAAGTAAGGCGCCCATTTGGGGAGGGGCGGGGTTATGGGCGTGGCCCACCAGGGTGTCAGGTGGGCGGTCAGGGGCGGATGTTGGGCCACGCAGGAGGGGCAAGCCGATCCAGTACATGGGCAACAGAGGAAGGGGCCAAAAATGAAACAAAGGAGAGGGAGAGGGGAAAAGGCACATTTTAATTGAATACAAGCTACACTCATGACTGTATTGTCCATCAGACAGGCTGAACACACAACGTTGTATGGGAACAGGAGGCCGACTCTACACATTTAAGACGGACTCGAGGACTACTGCCGTTTCAAACGAAGGCAGGGAAATTCAGGCTGTTCACCTTTACAAAGCCTCACAGCTGCAAGAGGACACCAAAGACTTGGGTAGATGGAAAATGGAAATCTCTTACTCCCCTCACCACTGTGTCAACACAGAATGATAAACTGTCGGAATGTCTCCTCAAGGGCCTACATTGTTACAAAGCCTCCACACTGCTGTGTGTATATAAGTATTAAATGTCAATGTCTGAAACAGAGGCCTGCAAGTAGGTAGAATGAGGACTGGTTCACATTAGGGAAAATGCTTTAATTGCAGATTTATTTTAAAGCAGTGTGCTGCAGTTAAGGTATTTTGAAGATGTGAAGTGAAATTAACCTAAACACTGGAAGGATAGGAAATGGGTGTGAGTGAGTAGCTGGTGGATTTCCCTCACTACTGCCCCCCCTAGTGGCCCCCTCCAGGCATTGCTAGGGCAGCACTCTGGACATCAGCTGGATACTCACGTCTGTGCGCAAAGCCTTGATGTTCTTGCCGCCCTTCCCAATGACAGCACCAGCATTCTGGCAAAAACAAAGCAGAAGTAGCACAGGGACAGGGAAACAGAGCAACAGGCAAGTAGATGGAGCTAAAAGCAATATGGTCACACCTTACTCTGCAGCAGAACACGCAACTCAACCATCTCATCAGTGTTCCTAGACCTCTTGAATGCCTGTTCCTCCTCCATATCTTCAGCGGGTCGCTTTCCTAGAGAAAGGCAGATATAAAGCATTAAGTCAGCCAACAAAACTGTCAGAGCTTCAGGCAGCCCCCACCCCAATGCCACAGAACCCTCATTTAAAACACATATAAATCTGGAGTACATTGCATGTAGAGAACCATCACAAAGCAGGTGCTGCAGAAGATCTGGTGCTATGGCGACAGTTTCAGACGGCAACAGTCGAAACAGTCAAAATTAAATGCAGAGCCAGATCAGAGGGAAGCTTGTACAAGATCAGCAAGTTCTGGCAATAGTACCAGCTAAGCCTGATTCTGACCATCACTGCCTGGGAATTCATATAAACAAGAACAAACCAAACAGGCAACAGAGATATCCTGTATAGCACTGAAGTATGAGGTCCAGTTTTCGTTGAACAAAATAGGATGACATTCTATTAGAACCTTTAGGCTGAAATGAACACATGCAGTACTGTTTGCATGGCCAGACTGACACCAGACTGACACCAGAAGACACCACTTCACCCATCATCAACAGTCAAGGGGGGTGTTCGAAGAAGCAGCATTTCTCAGTTAGCTAGAAGTAATGATCGTACAATAAGAGTTTATTAAAGCAACATTCCTACTGGACAATCATGACTTGTAGCTTAAGGTAACCCAGCTAACTGATAAAACCTGCTTCATGGAACACCCCCCAGGAGTGGATTGATGATGGCTAGATTATACATTATAACAATTAGGATTATAATATTATAACATTAAGATTATATAGGAAATGCTGAATTGGCCATTCAATTATGGCAGCCAAAACAACCATAACAAACGTCCCAGTACCAAACAAACGTCCCAGTACCAAAGTACCAGTGGGGGCATTTTTTGTACTTCCGTATTTTGGAGTGGGACATGAAATGATTTCTTTGTCGATTGGTTATACAAATAGCCTGTCTCTGAAACACAATACAAAACTATTTTTTGCAACTGTTTTGAAAACAACTGCAAACTCAGAAAACAACGATAAGGCAAAATAAAATAATGATAATAATAATAGATGTGTGGATAAGTGAAGTGACCCAGGCTTTAACTGCAATCTAACTGGAAGAACCAAAGACCTGGACAGCATAAAAAGCAAAAAAGCATTGTGTATAATGTAGTAGGACAGCACGATAATGGAATATTTCTAAAACAAAAAGGAGTTCAACATAAATCTCTCACAAACCCGTCTAGGAATGATTTAAACAGCAAAGATGAAAATGATTATGATTGGTGCATGCATTCTCCAAGACATTCAGGCAAAAGCTAAGGAGGTAAACTTTAAACTGATTTTAAACATATACTTCATAATCTTGAAAAGGAATAATAATAATAAAAATCGCAAAAGATTTTTTTTTCCCCTATTACTGAGTAATAATGTTTTAACGAAACCTAAACTCCCTGCACTATAATGTCCATACCGATTTGAAGTTAAGAAAAAGCCTGATCTTAATCTAGCTGACTGGCAAAGTATGAATTGCATGTGCACAACATGCAATGTTGGTATTAATATCACACATTGTCCAGCCCTATAATATACTACAGACAGTTTCCGAATTAAGTACAAAATAACCCGCCTCGCATTATGATGTCATTCAGCACCAGTACCAGATTTTACGGTAATGGAAAACCAATTGCTTGAAGTACTGTACTTTTAGTACTTTTTCAAGATTCAAGATTCTTTCTTGAAGTATCAAAAGTAGAGTACCTGGTACCCTTTTAAGAGAATGCAGAATTATGGGACACTATAGACTCTCTGGGGGAGAAGTATGAGCTCTTTTTATCCGGCTGATGTAATACAATGCAGAAGAACCGCTGTAATTTAGAATTTAGATCACATAGAGGTGTGAATCGAGATCGTGTTTTTTTATGATTAACTGCGCAGCCCTGCTACAGAGTACAGTTGCATATCTGCAGTGATAAATGCCCTATAACCTTAGTTATTTTTTTTAGCCCGAACCTTAAATGCCACAGGGTGACTAACTTGCAGAGGATGTCTCTGGCTTACTCTGGTCATCCATACTCTTGGATGTAGGGTGTGTTACCAGCAACATACAAGTTCAGTATGACAGAGCTGTCAGTCTTGGTCTCATCAACTACTCACTGTTTCCAGCGTTGGGGTAATTTATTGGGAAACAAAAATGTTCCCAAGCTACTGATTTAAGTGATGTGGGAGGGTCTCTGAGCTCTCTACCCAAGTCACAGCTAGAATTAGCATAATGTTTTCTGTGTTGAACATCTACTTGTGAATTTAGGTTTCACTCGTGTCAAGAAATGTATTCATTCATTATGCATACTGAAATGAAAATGATGCACCGGAACTGCATGAAGAATGAGACATGTACGGTGACAGCCCTTGTCTTTATGTAGACTTGAAATGCTTTTCCATCAAAAACTATTGAGAAAAAAAAATAATGATGCATATCAAACTGGCAAACAAATATCGATAATATTGATTTGGGAGGTCTCTGCCAATTTCCACCACCAGAAACAAACCACAAATGCTGGGATTCAAACCCACAGCCCTAGAGGTCTGAAGGAGACTGCTTCCCACCAAGTCCCTGCACCATCCTACAGCCACCACATTTTTTACACAAAAATGTGCATGTTGCCATGGTAATTCCACAATAGCATTACTCACGCAACTCATTATAAAAGTTCATTATAGATGCTTTATGACCATCTACAGCTGTGCCAGCCTTGTCAGTGCTGTTACAGATACATCTGTCATTCAAACCTGCGCAGTATTTCCCTGTTAAATTAGCTGGCAACTTTTTGCACTTCGTAAAAAATATACAACAAAGATGGCCAATTTAATCTGGATCACACAGGCAGAAGACGTCAAAGGACCTCCTGCTTTATGTAGCCTACCGCAGTGCTGCAAGCAGCCTTACCGTTAGTGTCTGTGTTGCTGAAGGTACTTTCTTCTTCTTGTGGTTCAATTTCAGTCTCCATTGTCTTAACGTGCCAGTGAAGGGCAACCGGTTTCTCTCTGTGTCAAACAGCTGTCGATTTATTTTTTAAATTAGACTAGAACATGAGTGCAGGAGCCCAAACATTAACGAGTCAGTTCTGAGGGGAAAAGCAACACAACATCCTCTATATAAACTTTAAGTAAAGTACCATGACAGGACTGTTTCAAACGAGATACTGGAAAATGGCACTGGATTATCAGATTAAGTGACATGGGTAAGTGAATATTCAAAAAGAAAGTGAGCAACTCCCAGCTGGGTTAAATATTTAAATATACATGAATGCTTGTGCATATTTGGCTTTTACTGCGATGGCTGGACATTATCACAGTAGCAGTTAAATAAGCCGAATACGCGTTTCCTTTCATGTTGGACTCCACAAAAGGCCTGGTCACACGGCAGCTACGGCCGCCGAGGAAGAGCACAGCTGCGTGCTTCGGACAGGAGGCCACAGTGCAGGGTTTAGCAAAAATCCCAAAGAAAGTACTGCCACGTAGACTGTGTAAAGTTAACCATTTAGGCGTCTTCGTTTATTATAAAGCATCTCTGACAGCCACCCGAAATGGCTCACGCTACCTGGCGCTAGCCCCGGTTGTGCGGCGAACCCGTCCGAGGCAAAGTCGGCCGTCTTCACGGCGAGCAGTGGGGAAACGGCTCACCACGGAGCTGCCCACCTAACATACTAGTGGCCTTACCTTCGGACCGGACTAGCACAGAGGGAGCGACACCGAACATGGGCGAAACCGGAAACAACCTAGCGTCCCCGAAGAGGCCATTACGACAAAAAGCGACGCGTAACCCCCGCGATGACCCGCTTTCAGCTAGATATAAAAATACATGTAATTAAAAGAGGCTGTTAACCGGACTCATGTGTCCTTGCCGCATTCACTGTACAAGAAACATTCACCTTTTGCAGACAGTTAAAGCACTAATGGAAAGTGCCGTACAGACCTGTTCGATGACTCGGTTCGGCCCCAAATCCCCCGACTGACTACTTTCACCATCAATCTAACGCTGCGCTCTGTCTCATTACTACGCCTTCTGATTGGCTTAGAGAGAGGGTGTTGGGTGGGCTCTGTAAATAACAAGGCAATTCATTGGGTAGAATGACTGCATGTCAATGTTAACGATACTCTTCGTAAAACACCTTTGTTAAAGATTTCCGCTTCTACAGTCATAGTTTGGTTGATAAAAAGGGCGTAACGCGCTCCTCTGCTCTCTATTTGTTACTACTCCAGTGACGCAATATAAGGATTTTTAACATAGGTGTGCAAAATGTAACCTATTATAATATATTTAAGAATATTTAAATCATTATTACTATTAATGAGCATGGTAATGAACGATGAAAAACGAATAATCGTGAAACGAAATATTTTTAAAAGCGTGGGTGTTCAAATGTTTTACGTACATCCTCCATAACCGTTTATCCAGCACAGTGGCAAGCCTAGCGCTGGAAACTCAAGACAATAATACATCCTAGACTTGGATGACAGTGCAAATCACAAGCCGAACAACACCGAACTACAATTGCTCTGGAGTTCATCCTGCCGGTATTATAGAACAGCCAAAAGTTGGCACCCTCTGCCACAAGTTGAGAAAACATTATATATGTGAGAAAGCCAGCAAAATCGTCAAAGAATCTTGCAATACCTTTCACCAGAGTTAAGAATATACATAAAATGCTGAAATCATCACTTATCATCAGACAGAATCGATTAGTGATGTTAGGTTTGATATTGAAACTCCGAAGCGGTGTCGGAAAAAAATGAATCATTGTATCAAAAATTAGGGCTGGGAGTCGATTCCAAAAGTAATTGGGATGGTTAAACTATGGACTGTGAAAAAAATCACAAATTTGACTGGTCAGAATGACCCTGGTTAGACCTGTTTATATGGTGAAGTTTTTTCTTATTCGTGCTTGACAATAAAAAGGGTAAGTATAATATCGGCAGACTTCGGGGTGGGGGGTGACGTCATCCGAATTCACAAATCACGAGTAACAAAATGCCACTCCCTTTACTAGAGTATTTTACTGCACTGCCGAGATAAATTAAACCGAATCCCGCATCGCTAACTGCAAACTATTTTTACCGCGGTTAGAAATGGAGAGTCGACTCCAAAGCTAATTGACCTCCAGTTCAGTATTTTTTTTCAGTTTATAGTTTTCTGTGCAGCTGTCAAAAAATGAAATTCTGTGGACTTCTGTGGAGCTGCTGTAAAGGTTGTGTGTGGATGACTGCCATTATAGGCTGCCTTAAGATGTGGGGGAAAATAGGCCTAATCGTTTTTACAATGCATCGCGATGCTGATGTGAAAGATTCTGCATCGATGCCGGAGAAAAAAAGAATCGGTTTTTTTAAAAAGTGTATGTAAATAAAGTACATTGAAAAATACTATTAAATTAATTGGAATAAAATTTATGTAAAATAATAGTATGCCTTCCGTAAGCTACATTAAGCTTTTGCGCCAGGTGTGTAATTTAGATAGGATTCATGGCGGAAGGAGAGCAGAAAGTTCAGCAGCCAGGGATTATAAACGCTCCCAATATCTTGAAAGCAGACATTTGGGCACACTTTGGTTTTTCTGGAGTTAAAGGGAAAACGAGCTGGATAAAACTTGTGTTTTTTGTAAGACTTGTCTAGGAAAGGTTAAATACTTTGGCAACACAACAAATATGAGAAACCACATTACTGGTTTTCACCCCGTGTTTACAGTTAGCAATTGCCAAAAATGTTGCAGCTAATCAGTAAATCATAGAAGTGATTGTATCAACGATGGCCCCGAAACTGCAAAAGAGCAAAGATGATCACACAATCTATTACCGCATTCATTACCAAGGACCTCCATCCTTATCCCGTTTTAGGGAATGCAGGCGTTCACTTCAATCTGCATACCATGGAACAAAGGTACAAAATAACATCACAGTTTTTTTTTCCCACAGACAGGGTTATATTATGGTATACATGGAATTCCATGTATTAGAAACGTGGTGCTTGTCTTACCACATTTTGGTTATTTTAATTTGTTAGCGTCGTGTTATGTATACGATATGTGTTCACATAACTGTATATTTTTCTAAAGATTGCAATTGGATTGCCACCTTATCGTGATGGAGGGGTTTGCGTGCCTCAGTGACCCTGGGGGCTAATTTGTTGGGGGCAATAGCCCCTGGTAGGGTCTACCAAGGCAAAAAGGTCCCAGGGGAGGGGCCAGACAAAGAGCAATCCAAAAGAACCCTATGATAATGTATTCTAGCAAGGTCTCGTTTCCCTCGCCCAGACTAGGGTCACTGGGGCCCCACCCTGAAGCAAGGCCTGGGGGAGGGGCCCGTTGGCGAGTGCCTGGTGGCCGGGCCTTGGCCCGTGGGGTCCGGCCGGGCATAGCCCGAAAGAGGCACGTGAGACTGTCCCCAGGTGGGCCCACCACCCGCAAGGGGAATGTCAGGGGTTCGGTGCATTGTGGATTGGGTGGCGGTCCGATCCCCGGCTGACAAAACTGGCTTTCAGGACATGGAATGTCACTTCACTGGTGGGGAAGGAGCCTGAGTTTGTGCGTGAGGTTGAGAAATATCAACTAGATATAGTCGGGCTCACCTCAACACATAGCGTGGGTTCTGGAACCAATCTCCTGGAGAGGGGCTGGACGCTTTTTTGTTCTGGTGTTGCGGCAGGTGAGTGACGCCGGGCTGGGGTGGGGCTACTGGTGGCCCCACAGCTCGGTGCATTAACAACGGAGTTTACCCCAGTGAACGAGAGGGCTGCTTCCCTGCGCCTTCGGGTCGGGGATAGGTCTCTGACTGTCATCTGCGCTTATGTGCCGAATGACGGTTCAGAGTACCCGGCCTTCTTGGACTCCCTGAGTGGTGTGCTGGTTAGTGCACCATGAGGGAATTCCATCGTTTTGCTGGGGGACTAAAACGCTCACTTGGGCAATGACAGTGTGACCTGGAGAGGGGTGATTGGGAGGAACAGCCTCCCTGATCTGAACCTGAGTGGTGTTCTGTTATTGGACTTCTGTGCAATGCATGGTTTGTGCATAACGAACACCATGTTCGAGCATAAGGGTCTGGGTATCTCTCCTGAAGCTGCTACCCCTGTGACCTGAACCCCGGACAAGCGGTAGGTGATGGATGGATGGATGGAGGGTTATTTTAATTTGTTTGTGTCGTGTTATATATACGATATGTGTTCACATAATTGTATATTTTTCCTGCAATTTCGAAGTCGGCCTAGCACCTTAAACCCCACACTGTTCTGTCTTATTTAACCCGCACCTGCGCACCACCCCCGCAATCTATTCCCGCACCTCACAGTTTGAAAACCTCTGGCGCTGTCTGCTGTTCTGACACAGAATAACAAGGCGACACGGGGAAGGGTGAGTGGATTTAAAAACCGCGAATACCACAAAAAGGAATAAAAACAACATATTCTACCGTAAAGCTGTTTCCTTGCTGAATTGGCAATAATCAATCTTATGTCAGGACGCTGAAGGGAAGCACGGGAGTCCAAGTATAAGGGGTAAACTCGGGGTTTATTAGTGGAAGAATACAATCGGGGGCACAGAGAAACGTCAGCGACTACAGGATAATGACGGGACTGGGAAGCATAAATACACAGACTCGACTGGACAATACTAGGAACAACTGGTAACCAGGAGGATTCCACACGAGGTTAACGAGGGGGCGTGGCACACAGGAGGAGCGGCACGATTGGGACGTGTCATCTTATTTGCTTTGCTGTCACATATCACACTGTTATGTCTTTTTTTGTACCACTATCTTTTGCACTACTGTCAAGTTGTCTGCCTGGCTGACCTATATTACCTCATTACCATAACTCCTTGCACTTTACCCCTCATCTAGTTTTTTATCCTTGTTATATTAATTTCTCAAGGCATATATATTTAAATATTTTAGGTAAACCTTATATTTCTGTCTATTCTTTATTTTTACTTCTTCTGCATTGTCACTGGAATGGCATGCCAAATTTCTTTGTACACTGTACCATGACAATAGAAGTCTCTGTTCTATTTTAAAAAACGTTAAATACGTATATTTATTACAGAAATTACATTAAAAAAATCTTACCTCATACCTGTTCCATTAGGGTATAAAAAAACGCAATTAATGTTAGCACAGTCAAAAACCTAACATATTATGGCACCACATGGACTTAGGACGACGGTGCCAGCTCTTAATAAAGAAGCTGTTCCATGCATCATCCCACACCGAGCAACTCTGATCTGAGGAATTTGTGGTAAGAGCTTCCGTATATTACCACCAGGTGGCAGTAGGTGACGGTTGTAACTTTAATATCATGAGTCCATTGTTTACAGGTCTTTTTTTCGTTTGAGTATCACTGGAAGTATATACTGAACTAAAAACTGATCACTTGACACACAATATACTGTATGTATTAATGTGAAGACATTCAATGAAAAAACACAGATCTATCATGTCATTAAAATTTCCTAACAATCAGGCATATTGTAACCTATTTTTCCTCATGCAGACCTGCAAGTCTATGTTAGCTCTTACATTAAACTCAGTATCAGTTTTTTTGCCAAGTACTTTTCTGTGACTGACAGCTGGGGAAATGAGGACTCAGATGCAGAAACAGGAGAAATTGGGGCTTTAACTGGAGCAAGAAAAAAATCCAGGTTGTATGCATGGGTCAGAAAGCAGCACAGACAGACAGAATACAAATTGTAAGACCAAAAAACATAGACTGGTGACACAGCAAGGGTTGGGCAAGGAGAGGACAATTATCAGAACATGGCTAGGCAAACCCGGAATCTGGGAACAAAATGATCAAGATATCAGGTGAAACATTCAAATTCTCAGAAACTGAGAAGATCTCATGTCCGAGTAACATTTCAGGGGACGTAAAATAGATGACGTAATAAGCAGAAATCACACGACAGCCAGGAATATACATGGCTGATAGTCGGAATCACAGGGGGGGCTGAGACACAGGTTGAGCAGGGTTTCCCTGACTGGGTGGAGTCCCAGAGCAGGGGCTCTCTGGGGGGCAGGGAGGGGGGCTGGGGCTTGGCGAGTTTGTGACAGTACCTCCTGGCAGTGGATCCAAGACACTGGAGTAGTCATGATGAAATTCGTCGACAAGGGAGAGGTCCAGGACGTAGCATGTGACAACCCAGGACCATTCCTCTGCTATAACAAATAAGTTGTAGTCCTCTGTGGATGTGTTGGACATGCTTGTGTTTGTTATGCTAAAAGATCACAATGTCGTCCAGGTAAACAAATATGAATGTGTTGATCATGTCCCAGAGGAAATCATTAATCAGGCTCTGGAACACAGCAGGTGCTTTGGTCAACACAAAAGGTTTCATCAGATACTCGAAATGACCTGTGGGTATGTTGTTGGGTCTTTCGCTCATTACCGTCCCTGATCCTGACCAGATGATAAACATTGCATAAGTCCAAATTTAGTAAAAATATTGACCCCCCTTGACGCAGGTCAAAGACGAAAGCCAGCATAGGTATTGGGTAACGGTTCTTAACAGTGATGTCATTGAGGCCTTTTTCTTCAGAATCCCATCTTTGTTCCCTACAAAGGAGAAGCTTGCCGCTGCTGGTGAGAAAGAAGGATGAATGATGGCTGCCTGGAAGCAACTGCCCAACGTGCATCTACATGGCCTGTCATTCGGGGGCTGATAGAGGATACAGCTGCGCCCTAGGAGGGGTTGGTCCTGGAAATAAGTTGATAGCACAATGCAGAGGGAGCATGACAGCTCGAGACATGCTGAACCAAAACGATGAACATGTAGTGTCCGAGGTGTGGCAGGCGTGCTTCACTGGGATAGGGAGATACGGAACCATGGTCTGGGCTGTGTGTAGTCACCAAACCCTAGTAGTCAGATCTGTTGATCAATCAACTTTTGAAAGATTCCAGGGATTCACTGGGTGGGACACAGTATGAACAACAATCAGGACAGGGCAAGAGAAACTCAGAATCTAGGAACAAAACAGAATCAAGAACCAGAGGCGATATGCTCTAAGTTTCTGAAACTAAGAAGATCCTGCATCCAAATGATGTGTTAGAGAAACTAAAATATGCGGCATAATAAGCAGTAATCACACAACAGCCAGGGAGGGGCATGACTGATAATAGGAATCACCAGAGAGTCTGAGACGCGGGCTGAGCAGGGCTTCCCTGACTGGGTGGAGTCCTGGCGTTGGGGTTTCCCTGGGGGTTGTGGCTGGTGACAGAAGGAATCCCTCTATGAAGTGTGTGATGTTGATGGGGTTTCCCGGTTGGTTTGTGACACGTTTCATGTATGTGATCATTAAATATACTGTCTGTCTGGTCTAAAAAAAAAACATTATCCACACTAAAACTAATGTGCATTTATCAGTTTTAATATCCACAAAAAGATGTTAACCATAAACAATGGCTGCAAAAAGGGGAGAAATTTTGAACAACTAGTTTCTCTCCTTCCTTACAACTTGCCAGGTTGATGGGGATAAGGGGAAGTGCTCAATTTTCTTATCAAGTATTCTTGTTGAGCTGGGACAGCATTGATATATTTTATAGTGAACAGTGGTGCATGATGCATGTTGTGGTATCACATGAATAACATATCACCACTCTTGATATTTGAACGTACCTCACCACTGAAAAAACAACAAAATGTCACACTTGGAGGATGCACAGAGCGTAGACAAAGCGGAGGACGCCCGAAGTCGGGACGAAAACGGGGTTTATTGGAAGCAACACTACAAAAGTCAGGCAACACTAGGGCTGACATAACAATGACCGGACTGGGGAAACAAACTGAAACGTGGACTAAATACACTGAACTAATGACAGTAACCGGAAACAGCTGATGAACACGGGGAATCCGCATTGGGTTAATGAGGGGGCGTGGCACAAGAGAGGAGCGGACGATCGGGGCAGGACACAAAACGTCTGAAAGTTTGTTTGAAGAATAATTCAAAGGGTGTTTGTTTGTTTACCCCAGGATATATCGAAAGAACCTACAGTGGATATAAACGGTGTACACGCCCCTGTTAAAATCCCAGGTTTTTAATTATGTAAAAAATGAGACCACGATCAAATCATTTCAAAACTTTCCCCAGTTTTAATGTACAATTCAACTGAAAAACAAACAAATCTGTCAGGGGTAAAAATATAAAAAATAAAAAACATACAACAAAACTAGCTGTGTATGTGTACTTATCAGAGGTGTCAGACGCATTTTGAATGGGGGGGGGGGGACACTGGCATAAAACTAATACTTTATATTAAATGTGGGGGGTCCAAACGAATAATTATGAAATGTGAGGGGGACACGTCCCCCTCAGATTTAATGGCGGCGACGCCCATGGTGTCCCCCTTAAACGAATACTTTGTTGAAGCACTTTTTGATTTAATTACAGCATCCGGTCTTTTTGGGTAGGAGTCTATCAGCATCATCTTGGCAATATTTGCCCAGTATTCCTTGCAAAAGGCTCCAAATCTATCAGATTGTGAGGGCGTCTCTCGTGCTCTGCCCTCTTCAGGTCACCCCATAGATTTGCCCTTGTGTCATTTTTATATTTAATAATATTAGTAAATAATGTATATAGAACAAATGTAATTATTTACATCAATCCATCTCTCCCTCATACCCTTCCATCCATTTATTCTAAGCAGGGTCATTGTGGGTCCTGGCCCCAATCCCAGGGAGCGCAGGTCACATGAGAGGGGTACACTCTGCACAGGATGATTATGGAACACAGAATATATTATTTCTGATTTTGGATAACAGCAACAAGATTAAAACTGCAATAAAGAAAATCTGGGTGCAAACCAATGCAGGCAACTGTCAGTACACTGGACCATGTCATTCATCCTGGACATGCATCCATCCTGTACACAGTGTTACAAGCCAGTTGTCTGGGTTTAGCTGATTGTCTATTACTTCAGTGCTGAATGTCCCTCATCTGGAGGAAAAGGGGTAAATATGGTAAATTAATAGCTAGCTTATGAAGAGATAGGGTCATTCGTGGAATTGGAAGCCCCTTATTTTAACTATAGCAGCATTAAAAAATAATGAGAGAAAAAAGATTTGAGGCAGACCAGAGACAGCCAACTCAAACACAAAGGATGGAGCAGATAGTTTTGTGGTCACTGTCCATCGTTTACCTAGCACCTGTAGCAGTAGGTGAGACTTAACACTTAGGTTATCATTCTATACTTAAATAGAGAGAGTGTATTAAAACCCTGGATATTATCTAAAGCTTTGTCTGAGATTCAGGTTGGAGTGTATGAAGGAAGAAGATCCAAAAGACAAACTTTAAAGTTTCTTTAAAGGTGAGAAATATTTCAAATTCCATTATAAATATTGGACTTCTTAAATCAGGGAATACATCGTAATTTCATTGTTTGTTATTCTCAGCAATTCAATGACAATGAAGTCTTCTTATTCCTGCATAAGTAACATAAATGTTAATTAGCATGAACTATATAAGACCAACCTACTATCGTTGCATATTTTTTCAGTTTTTCAGGTGTTGATATTCTGCTCTCCGTTTTGGTGTATTTTACAGTCATTTAATATTATTTATCGGGTTATTTTATAATCATTCTTTATCATAATCGTAAATCTTACTCGTACGTAGCTTGTTAAATTCGGTCGCTTTTTTCTTTCTATTACATATTTCATCAAGTACAGTTCATTAAACAGGTGGAAAGGCATTTCACTGCACAGTGGTACAGTGCATTATTGTGGATGTGACAAATAAAACTTGATACTCGACAACGTATAGGTGCTAATTATACACTATAACTTCACGTGACGTGTAATATTACGGGAAAGCTATAATTAGATTCAATCAAGTTTCTGATATTAATAAATATGCATAAGATTTAAGATTTAGCGAATGTATTGTGACACGTGATGGCCGAATAGCACCGTTTTTCAGCCTTCAACAAGGCTTTCTATATACAGAAATGCAACTGCGCTATATCGTCTTCTGTCGAAAAGGTATAGCTACACCGTTACACTTAATTTTGTTTGCGTCTTCAAACGTCAAATTAATCTGGGCACTCAGATTATTATTTCGTTTTCATGTCAATGGCTATCAATTTCCGGTCATCGAAATGTATACAAAATGTATTAAATTCTCAGACAATACCCGTGGATAAATCTGCAATTTCAATGAGCTTATTTCCCTAAAATGCCGTCAACAGCAATTCCACGGACTGCACAGATACGCTTTATATCGTAATTATTTGTCTTAGATTCAACCCATGTTGTGCGTCAAACTGCACGTCACAGATACATAGGATAGAGTGTTTGAGGGGAAGTGCGCATATATCTCTGCCTTTTAACACCATCAGGTAATTGGAATGCTATATATACTGTCGGGAGGCACAAATAGACTAAGTATTGTAAATAATTTTCTGAGCATTGTAATGAAAGTAAACGCATTTAGCTACATCACGGTATAATTTCCTCAGCCTTATTTAATGCTTATCAGTTCAACCGGCGGTGTGTACTCTGTATGTCTACGTCTAAGGGCTTTTACTCTGAAAACGTATGCATTGTTACATCGAAATGCCTAGGTGAATAACATGCTCTTGGCTATGAACACTTTTACACTGCTGCTTATGCGGTTGTAGGCGGCGATCGGCGCATTCTGGTATCCTGTTATCACCATCGTTTTCTTCTTTCAGTCTACAGTTCCTCTGCGCTATTGAAAATCAAGATCTACCCCGTGTAGCTGAGGGGGGGGGACAGCAATACTGATTGGGCCGAATCTCTGGGACATTTTCATTATTTAGAAATGTGACACTGCAGGACAATTTTCGCGGAGACAGAGAGGAAGACCATTCCATCACATTCGCTCGCCGACTCTCTGTATCCAGGCTGAGATTTTGGCATCGCAGCATCCGCCATGATTTCCTTCTGGAAGGGGGATGGAGCGGCTTGTTGGGGGTTCTGCTGGGTTCTGCTCGGGTTCTGCTGGGTCCTGCTCGGGTTCTGGAGGGCTTGCGCCGCTTGTCCCGCATCTTGCATTTGCAATGCGTCCAGAATCGTATGTCTTGAGCAGGATCCTGGGCTTGCGGCTTTCCCTGTTCTCCAGTCAGATATTGACATGGAAAATGTCACCGAGATGTGAGTAAGATCTATCATTATTTTGACACTATTTCTACTAGTACTCGTGCAAACCATAGTAATCCAGCTAAACCGAATAATAAATTAAAGGTTTACATTAGACAAAGGAATTGAAGTATCGTATGCGAAATAATGATATAAGGAGGAATATGTCAGTTAATTTTCCCCACAATTTACAACTCTTGCATTTTAATATTGGTGAAGTGTTAACAATTAGTAATTTACACCAGCTGCGCCCTTTTGGGTGCGTAATTCTATTGGGTTATTATAATTTAAGAATAAGCACTCCCATTTTCTGTTATCAAACGATAAAAATATGTTTCATATGAAACAAGCGGGACTCCCATAGAGGTGGGACAGTGTGCGCAAATGGTAACGCTTCCAAGTGACTATCAAGGAGTGATAGATGATACGGAATATGCTATAAAACGTCTGTTTGTTACATTTACTGTTTCTCTGTGTAGAGATTTTAATTTCTTGTTAATTAAACTGAATATCAGTATAGAATAATACTCACTCTTGAGAGAAATGCATGTAAATTTGGCCTTTATTTGTTCTTGAACATGGAAGTTTTAGACTATGATGCATTATAGGGCTATAGACAACTTTTACAGGTGTAACTTGGCTGAAATGCAAAAAATTAAATACTTTATATTGTTGTTCTGTATGTTTCAAGGAAATTGGCTACCAGATACTGTTAGCATAATGGTCAGATTGTTCCACTGAGGTGTATTTGCCGTTTGACTGCAGTTTATGAAGTTTGTGTGTTCTGACAGATTTACAAACTGGCTACAGTCCCACAATGTAAATGGCAAATGGTAGTACTTGAAGTGAAATAAATCAGTAATATTTGCAACATGAAAATAGTAAATATTAAACAGTAAATATTTGCAAATTGAACATTATTGTTTCATATTTGAAATGTGTTTATTTTAATAGATTTATTGCAAATCAAAGCAGACTGTCTTCAATCAATGACAATGATCTAAAGTTCTATACAAACCTCAGGAGTCTGTAAGTATCATGCATTTTTTATGGGTTTATTGAGTCTTCGAAATCAGACATCTGCTCACAACAAAATGCGGTAACACTTTACTTGAGGGGCCACAGATAATGTAGCATTAAACTGTTACTTTTGTATTAATCAGCAAGGTACATGTACCACTGAGGTACCCTGAGCAAGGTACCGCCCCCAAGCACTGCTCCCTGGGCGCTGAATTAGCTGCCCCCTGCTATGTCATGATGTCACACGGGTCAAATCCAGAGGACACATTTCATTGTTGTGCACTGTGTGCTGTGGTGTGTCAACAATGGTCACTGATCACCAAATTCTAACCATGAACTAAGTGTTAGGTACATACTGATTTCATGCACGTTCATCATTAATGAATAGTGATGCATCTTTTTTCTCATAGTAACAAATATAATAAGTTCTTATCTGTTACTTCTCTGAACCTTTGCGAATTACCGAAGGAACTATCGAAGTAACAAATAATGAATGAATAACACAAGTGAAATACTGCGTAACACTTTACTTGAGGGGACTCAATGTAGTAGTGCTCGCTTACTTAATGCATTAACCATTAACTAAGTGTCACCTCATCATTAATCAGTTATGACGGTTCATGTATTCCATGCAGGAACTATGTTACTTATTAACTAATTAGTTAGTAGTTAACTAATATAGTTCCTGAATGAAATACATGAACCGTCATGTTTGATTAATGATGAACAAATATTGGAGCAGTACATAACTAATACTTAGTTACTGGTTAATTAATGCATTAAGCAAGCGTGTACTACTACATAATTTGTGTCCCCTCAAAGTATGATCAAATGTTTGTTCATTTTTAATGAATGCTGAAGTTACTCTATCTATTAATTCTGTAAACCTTCGTGAAATATTGAAGGAGCTACCAAGGACCTACTAGGGAACTACTGAAGAACAAGTAACAAATTAAATAGGTGAAATACTGATTTCATGTTTGTAGTAGTTGTAGTAGTTACTCAATTTGTGCATAATTTGTACTTCAGTAGTAGTTACTGCTAAGTATTTGTGCCCCGTCAATTAAATTGTAACCAAAAATACAGCTTTGGTCAGTCAAGATGAAATGTACTGAAGTACAACACGTTATTGCTGGAGCCAAAACGCTGCCTGTTCACCTCAGTTCTTCATAATGTGTATGGGTTTCAGTCATGGGTTGAACTAAATATTGTTAAAAATGAACCAATTTAGCTTCCTTTTTACGTACTTTAGTAACACAGGTGTATTTACATGAAATAATTATGTAAAGAGTGGGGGGGGGGGGGGTCTGGGATATATCCTCACATTAAATAAAATCAGCACATGATGCTACAAAATACAATGTTTTACTTTTCTTTAACAGAACTGTGACAAAGACAGACCTGACTTCCATTTCCCCAGTGGCCTTTCTGAGTAATGCCAAACTGCAGTATCTGTAAGTTTGTTTATCATTTTTATCATTATTATAACTAATTATTATATTCACTGATGTCTGTAATTGAACGTAAGGTCATATATATATACATGTTATTAACCATAGCAGTTAAGACTAGTAATGTTAACAGTAATGGAAGTACTGCTGGAAGTGACAGTAATAGTCTTAATTGTTACTGTGGCAGTGTTTACTGTAACATAAGCAGTGTAAATAGCAGAAGCCACATCAGTATCTGCAGCGGAAAAATCAAGAAGTCAGACAAAATCACCTATATTTATTTGCTCCTTATGGAAAATGATTGTTGATAATGTCTGATTTGTGTACTGTTGAGGGTAACAGTATCCACAACCGCAATGTCAATGTGAGCTCTAGAGAGTATGAATTAATAACAGCAGCATTAGTATTTTTGTGATAATTTGGATACAAATGTGTTTAGAATATAGCAGCTGACCAGATTATTATTTTGGTTCATAGGAATCTAAAGGACAACAGATTACCTACGTTGTCATGGAAATCTTTCCAAAACATAAACATTTCATATCTGTAAGTTTTTTAATTCAATATTTCTCCATTTCATAAGATGCAGACATTTTAATTATACAAAAATAGTAATTTTCTGCATCATTGCCTTGAATGAAATTGAGATATTTGAACATATATATCAGATGACAACATGCTTGTGTGTGCTAGTTATGTTAACTATAAGATCCCTGTGTTGCTAAGTGTATGCTAACCATGCTAACTTTAGTGTACTGTGTCCAAGGCTGCTGGCTGGAAACCCTCTCCAGTGCTCCTGTGGGAACCTCTGGCTCAGACACTTTCTGGGAGAGCAGGCTGAGAGCCAGAGGTTGCGCTGCCTAGAGGAAGGTGTTGGAGAGAAGCCGCTGTCCCAGCTCTCTCCTCCTACATGCGGTACTTTTTTAATAGTGTGTGAGACCACAACAGCCACATTTCAGGAAGAATGTCAAGAAATGACAACAGTTAATAAATTTAAGACATTTATCAGGAAAATATCTGAACATTAAAGAATAGAATTTAATAACATTTAAGAATACAAGTGTACTTTAAACAAACATCTTTTTGATTGTTCTACTTGTTGGCATTAGGCTGAGAACTATAACACAGCATATCTGTATGTTTGTGAGTGCTGTTACTCTACCGCCAACATCCCTGTATGTGTGTGAGTGCTGTTCCTCTATTCCCAGGATACCTGTATGTGTGTGAGTGCTGTTCCTCTATCCCCAGGATACCTGTATGTGTGTGAGTGCTGTTCCTCTATCCCCAGGATACCTGTATGTGTGTGAGTGCTGTTCCTCT
>JAODJU010000119.1:30531793-30542051 GCA_026776725.1 Gnathonemus echidnorhynchus | reverse complement strand
GGGGGGGATAAGGGGGATGCACAATTTTCCATTTGTGGCAAAGCTTAGAAGTGAAGAGTTTAGGGGTGAACAAGCTTTTTAAATTCCAAGTCAGATATGAAATTGAGTGTGAACTTAGAGTCAAATACCTGGGCTTTGGGGTGGAATGACATCTGATTCTTAAACCTAACATTCCAAAACAGAGTAGGACAGGGACGTGACTCAATTTTCATCAAAAGCTGTGCGCAAGTTTTATTGTTGTATTCTAAATTTACATTAAAAAAATGAAAGTTTGCCCATGTCCTAGAACCATTACGAAAGTTAACGCACAAATTCAATATACATCTCATTGTATTTTACATAGAGGGTAAGAGTATAGGCAGGGAGGTGGCATGAGTCATCACAAGGCTTAAAAAAGGAATAAGGGGAAGGTGCTATTTTTAGCAGAGGAAATTAGAATGCCTTTTTAAAAAGAACAAAAATAGTGGCTGCAAGGCTTCCGACTCCTCACCCACAAATGAAAAGATCTAAAACTTGTGGTTTTGGAAAAAGGCAACCTAAGGAAAGAGGGAAGGAGAAAGATAAAAAAAAAAATAATAATAATAATAATAATAATAAAGTGAACATGATAAGCAGGACCAAGCAGGTCGTCTGTACAAGTGCATAAATGAGAATCTACACCTGGTGCTTAAACAGCTGACCACTAAACATCACAATATATGAGAAAAATATTAGAAGCAAGATTTTTTTTTCTTCTGTTGATCAGGTTTTCCTCAAACAAGATACTTTCTATGGGATCTCAGTGTCTTCATCTTGTCGTTTTGCACGTTCTGAAATTCACCATCACACCCTGGGAAGCAGTCCTGCGACTGTAATTGGGTGATACAAGAGGCCACATGGGCAAATCACACACAGTGATGTCACACTGAAGGAGGGACAGTCAAGCTGTGACAGACATTGCACTGTTTTAGTAACTACTGCAGCTTCTATAATAGTTTTAACACAAAAGAACATTAAAATACAAGTCCCTCAGTTTCTTGTTTTTGCTATATTTGATTTGAAATCTTGTTCAAGTAACCCTTAAATGTTTAAAGAAAGCTTTGGGATTTTTTTTTTCCTATTTTAATGACAATGTCATTAAAACTCATGCACGCTGCAAATGACATCATGCAGTAGTTACGGTAAACCATCCAAGCACTTTTTATTCATTAATATTCATAAATACACACAGCAGCTTCTTAGAGAAGGGTTTGTGTCCTCTGCAGTGTCGAATGTGGAGTATTTTCTGGAGAGCCTTTCAAACAAGCAGCAGAAGCACTGCTACCTTTGTTAACCTTCTGAAGTAAAAATTAGTTATGTGGAACTGATTATCAGCTTTCATATATTTAATATATTTCTTCCTCTCACGCGCTCTCTTGTTTTTTATGAATGTACACAATGTAACATGGGTGACAGGCCTGTAATTACAATCACCGAAAAACAAATCCAAAAACAGGTGGTGTCCACTCTCATTGGCAGTTACAGCACAGAGGACATTGTCTGCGTGGAAGGACGACATCAAAGAGGAGGTGGTGGTGGCTCCTTCCCCGTGTTTCTCTCTTTCAGGTTTAGGTTTTCCAAAGCAACATCTAAAGGCATAATATCTACACAGCCCATGGCCCCAAAGTCGGCGAAATCTCTGCGCTCGTCCTCGTCGGAGGAGCTGCTCTCCTCACACATGAGCGTGGACAGCAGCAGCTCCTGCACGAACAGGCTGCGGTCCGCACGCTCGCTCTCCACGATCTGCCGCTCGGCCTCCGACATCTTTGGCTCATTCAACCTGTCACAAGAAGGGGGGGGTGGCATCACGCCGAGCTGTTATTTACGGAAATTAACCTGGTCAGAAACCGATGGAAAACAACCAAGAGCTACAAGAAAGGGGGCAAGAGGCCTTCAGTACCAGCTAACTTCCAGCCTGCAGCCTGTCAACACCAGTAACTCGCTACCATGTATAATAGATTAAAAAAAAAAACAGAAAACGTTTCAGATATTAATGCAGCTTGGTACTACCCTATAATAAACAGACAAGAGACAAGCAAGATAAGGAGCATACACTGATTAGAGAGCCAAACCACCTCAGGGATGAGAGCCTGAGTGCAGCCGTGTGGCGGGTGATACCTCAGCACCACACCAGTTCAAATGGACCAGTGTGAGTTTTTTTCTGGTGGCTGGAGTGCCAATCCTGCCACCAACCCCCAAATTTCCCTGTAAGTCGGAGGACCTCCAGTGACTACAAACTGGAAGATATAGCTCACCTTGTGAGGAGGAACTGGGAGCTGTGGGAGGAAGGGGGGTTGCTGTCAGGTACAGCATTAGGGGCGGCGCTGGGCTGGGGGATGGAGGTGCTCATGTTGCTTGCATTGGAGCGGCGAGAGGCATTGCGGGCTGTCTCCAGCTGCTGCCGGGCCGCCTGAGCCTGCTGGCGCTCCAGCTGAAGCTGCATCTGCAACTGCTGAAGCTGCGACGCAGACGGGCCCGAGTTCAGCTGCCCCCCCGCGGAGCGCCGAACGCCAGACAGCTGTGACAACAGCTCTGCAGAGAGAGGACAGCTGGTGCAGGTCAGACATGAAGCGGAAAGGGGAGCACGGTGAACGATCCGCTTCTAGCTGGCACAGCAGAACCCACCTGCTATGGGATCCATGGCTTCCCTGTTGCTTGGAGAATAGGAAGCACTCTGAGAAGTGGAGAGCCCCCCAGTGGAGCTGCTTGTAAAGTGCATGTTGGACCTGCGGGCGCGAGGGCCTCCCAGCCCCCGCCCAGGATGGAACATCCTCCTCACATGCCGAACACCACTCGATTCATCGTGAGCACACATTAAGGAATCAATGCGGCACAGAGAGGCAGTGAGTGTTTGGAATAGCAGGCGAGCGTACTGGTCAAATGAGTCCCAGCGACAGTTTAAAGGATTTCAAAGGATATCAGATCTCTGGGTGCTCTGTGTTCAAGTGTGAGGTGAGCAGCAAAGTCATCCGTCACATGATTAGGGTCCCCGCCTGGGAGGGCAGCACATATCGGACAAATCTGCCAGGGGGAGAAGAGCGAGCAATGAAATCCAGAAGAACAGGGCTGTGGACAGATCATGCAGGCAGAGTGACACAGTATGTAAAGTGCTGAGATGCAGGAGATACTCACCACCTCTGTGGAGGTCTCTGCGTGCTCAGATGTGACATGTTCCTGTAGAGATGTTTCTGTATAGCCCATTTTTCCACAGTAAGGACACGTGAATGACTGTGGCTGCTCCACCGAGAAGGCCTCCCCACCATAATACAAGTCTGCAGGACACCAATCAATGCTGCATTAAACAAGAACTCCAGCAGTACGTCAACTACCCATACATTTATTTAGGGCCAATCTGCAGTGTTTTCTCAGAAACCGTCTCCTATGTTAACATCTAAAATTAAAGCAATAAATAAAAAACATAAATCAATTAACAATTCACTGCATTATCACTTCCCAAAATCCACTCTGGTAACATACACCTCTTGGGCACTTAATGAAATCTAACCCCAGTAATATACCCTAAGTAGACACTTACCTAAATTTACCTGTGTCAGTTTCCTCTGCACAGGCACTCACCAAAATCTACCCAGGTCAGTACCCACTGCAGGGGCACTCACCAAAATCTACCCGGGTCAGTACCCACTGCAGGGGCACTCACCAAAATCTACCCAGGTCAGTACCCACTGCAGGGGCACTCACCAAAATCTACCCGGGTCAGTATACACTGCACGGGCACTTACCAAAATCTACCCGGGTCAGTACCCACTGCACCGGCACTCACCAAAATCTACCCGGGTCAGTATACACTGCACGGGCACTTACCAAAATCTACCCGGGTCAGTATACACTGCATGGGATGCTCCGTAGTGTGTCGGGTGGTCGTGGCTCCGCTCTCATAGCATGATGCGCACAAGTCGTAGTCGTAGCAAATTAAACACTTATATCTGCGGCCTCTGAAGTTTCCTTTTAAACATGCATCACAGCTGACCCCTAAAAGAGAAAGGGTATTGTAGTAAATACGTGTTTGTGTTTGTATTATACACTGGCCCTCTGTGATTTCCTGTGTATTCAAAAGACAGAGGACCTAAGGAAAAGCACCTGCGTATGTAGCTAACACACTCATAGCTAACCCTAACAATTAACAGTCATATATTAACCTAAACTGCATGTTCTATGGATAGTAAAACATATTAACTCAGGGTTTGTTTGTCTATAGAAAATAAACCATTTAAAAGTCCCCAGAACATTTAAAGATATTTATAATGGTCTCACTCTGCATAAATCATTCCAAACTTTCAAGTACACTAATACCACAGTATTTTGAAATCCTTATGACAAAAATAGGCGGGACTCCAGCCCACTCAGGGAATTTTAGGGCCAAGGTTTCAAAATGCTGAAATGTTTTTTGAAAAACCTCGGTATAATGTCTGTACAGTATGAAAAATCAGGTATGCAGGTACCTCAGACCCTCTTCATACAGCCACTCACCATAACCACCACAACAATTATTCTCTCTCTACTCCATCATTGACAGCTCTTCACTGGTGTGTTGAAAGTTTGGAATGATTTCTGCAATACTATGCTTAGGGCAGGTCATTAAGCACACACTACCTCGGACTGACATATTGTACTCAGACACTCATACTGTAATAGTCCACACTGCCACCTACTGGAAATATCTAATCAATAATCTTGCACGATCGATGCACACAGATGTGAAAGGTTTCCACTATACACAAAAACCTGTCCGCAGCAAACCCCTGATGACACAATTTACGTCACTTCCCCTTGTCCACAACCAAAAGCGCATGCAGAAAAGTGACGGATGAATGGCCTTAAGGAGTTATGGCTGGAATAGCAGACAGTGATGTAATAAACTCCACAAATCAGAAAAATTACAAATTACTAAATCAATATACATTACACACTATGTGCTGAACTCATACTCAACCTCAGTCTCACAATATATATGCAGAGAAAACATCCTCTTAACTACATTCATATCCATTTCAAGAAACACGTAAAATACAACTATGTATTTTTATTCTATATATACTGCATTATATTCCTGTAATGTACTACTTTGACTTTATATTATTAATGTAATTTGACACAAGTGACCAGCTAGCTAAATAGTTTGAATTAGAGATGCACCGATTGCATTTTCCCTGGCCGACTCTGATTTCCGATTTTCTTTTTAAGAACTATAATTGACGGCATATGCAAACAAAAATCAGCTCTTCAAAGCAAATTTTTTATTTTCATAAATTAAATCGTTAAACTTTACAATTTCGCTCAAACTGCATTAAGTTACAGGACCTTCTCTCACTTAAACAACCTCAAAATAAAGAGCTCTGTGACTGGAAAGAGGTACAATTAACAACTGAAAATGAGTTGCTGTACATCCGACTTTATCTGACATATTTTACGTTACTAAACAACAGCAGGTGCAACAGATTTAAATAAAACAAATGTCAGTCACATATTTTAACCTTGGCCCTTGTATATTGTATTTATATTTCTCTTGTATTTTTAAATTTTCATTTTTTGTATTAATGTTTTTCTGTTTAGGTTTGTGAGAAACGATATTTCAATTCTCTGTGTGTTCTGTACATATGGCAGAATTGACAATAAAGCTGACTTTGACTTTGATTTTCCAGTATATTTAAATTAACCAGATAACACGACATTGACCTTTTCTCCTTTTTTACTTGTCTTATAATAAAGATCCATAGGTTAAAAATCTCCAAATAGAACTGAAGTGTACTATACTCTTACAAATAATAGGTAGAGGGTAATATTATTAATACCAACACCACATGCTATGCAAATACAATTCTTACATCGCTAGTAAGCTAGATTAAGATCAGGCTTTTTCATACCTTCATAATGCACAGACATTACAGTGCAGGAGGTTAAAGTTTCACTTAAACATTTCTACTCTGTCATGGGAAAAAACCTTAGCAAGCTTTGCAATTTTAATGATTATTCCTTTTCAAGATCTAGTATATGTTTAATAATCAGTTTAAAGTTTACCTCTGATGTTTCACCACGTTTTCGTGGTGCTTCCCTCATGGTTTACTTTGGTTTTACATCTATTACAAATTGCAAGCTTGGTGTCGTCTTCACTCAGAGCAAAGAACTTCCACGCTAATGGCATGTTAGCATGTGGCTGTGAGTGTGCAGGCAGCTGTGAGATTATTGCCTGCACTGTGGTGCATATGACGTGTTGCATGTGTGAAATGGACCGGTTCAGTAGCGGAAATACATGAGACCAATTGCCTGGTCTCTGGTCCGGGCCGAGCTTGCTGAAAAACGGCCGATTCCAGTCCCTGGCCTATAATTCGGTGCATCTTTAGTTTCCTTTATTTCAGCCTAACCAGGCTTCCTATACCAACCCCAACTCACAATCATAGTGTCCAGCCTTCCTTTACAGACCCCCACTCACAAGCATAATGTCCAGCCTTCCTATATCAACCTCGACTCACTATCATAGCGTCTAGCCATCCTATACCGACTTCCGACTCGCAATCATAGGGTCCAGCCTTCCTATAACGACCCCAACTCACTATCATAGCCTCTAGCCATCCTATACCGACTTCCGACTCGCAATCATAGTGTCCAGCCTTCCTTTACCGACCCCCACTCACAATCATAGTGTCCAGCCTTCCTATACCGACCCCCACTCGCAATCATAGTGTCCAGCCTTCCTATACTGACCCCGACTCACTGTCATAGCGTCTAGCCATCCTATACCGACTTCCGACTCGCATAGTGTCCAGCCTTCCTATACCGAACCGGACTCACTGTCATAGCGTCTAGCCATCCTATACCGACTTCCGACTCGCATAGTGTCCAGCCTTCCTATACCAACCCCGACTCACTATCATAGCGTCTAGCCATCCTATACAGACTTCTGACGCACAATCATGGTGCCCAGCCTTCCTATACCGACCCCGACTCACTATCATAGCCTCTAGCCATCCTATACTGACTTCCGACTCGCAATCATAGTGTCCAGCCTTCCTATACTGACCCTGACTCGCAATCATAGTGTCCAGACTTCCTATACTGACCCTGACTCGCAATCATAGTGCCCAGCTTCCTATACTGACCGTGACTCGCAATCATAGTGTCCAGCCTTCCTATACTGACCCTGACTCGCAATCATAGTATCCAGCCTTCCTTTACCGACCCCGACTCACTATCATAGCGTCCAGCCTTCCTATACAAACCCCCACTAACAATCAGTGTCCAGCCTTCCTAAACTGACCTGACTAACAACCTTAGTGGTCTGCCATCCTATACAGACTCCCTCTGCCAGTTATAGTGAACAGCTTTCCTACACGGATCCCGACCAGCGCTCATAGTGTTCAGTCTTCCTATACGGACCCCAGCCGGCAGTCATTGTGTACAAGCTTCCCATACAGACCTCGGGCACTGCTCGTGGTGCTCACCCTCTTCCTTCTTCCACGGACCCCCAAGTAAATCTACTGGTTGCGGCAACTTTAAGACCCATGTCAGCACCGAGCTAGGGGACTGTCGGAACGGCCTACAGCTACTTAGCAACATGCCTCACGGAAACGGCCAGTGTATAGTCAGCTGACCGTAAGTTGCAGATATACACAAACACACGTATGCGCATACAAACAGACAAATATGAACATACAACTATTTTTACATGCATAACCGAGACACTACACAACGCCAAGCGTCCCCTACCGCGGCCGAATCCGCCGCCTAGGCCTCGCCAGGCCTCAGCCTTCCCAGGCCCGAATGACGGAGCACTCGGCCTACTGATAGCTGGGCAAGATCGCAGAATCACTAAAATGTCAAAAGACGCCGCGTAACTAAGATAAAATACGACAAGCTGGCATTACACGGCGCCCTCCGCGATCCACAGCCCGGCCTTCGCCTCTCCCGTATCGAACCTGCTAACCTGCTAAGTAGCGGACTAGCCGATAAGCTGGACGAGCTGACTAAGCCACCAGACGAACTCAGGCGTCCGGAATATCAGCGATGTTACGCGCTTGTACTTGCGGGTACACGACTTCCGGACCGGCTAGCCGGCGCATGGAGGTCGTAGAAAGGGGCGACTTTCACGGCCGCCATCGTGACAGGAACCGCGGCCGTAGTGCCGTAACGACACGGACGCGGAGAGATCACCCACCTTCATGTCGGGACATCCTACAGACGCGAACGCAGCCCCTCCTCGGGCTCTTTAATACGGATCGGAGAAGAAGTGTCCGCCTTTCAGAGCTAAAGCCAGGGCTTGCTCCTAAATGCCTATTTTCTCATGAAGCTGGATGTGCGGCTTCAGGTTCTCCGCTTCCCCTTCGCCGTCTGTCACAGGCGCTGCGCTGGCGGACGGCTGGCGGACCGCACCGCTAGGTGGCGTAGCTCCTAACATGCTCACACAAGGCCGCGACAGACGGAGCAGGGAGACTCTTCGCCCAGTTCGGAGATGCGGAAGTTTGGATGCTGCCCGCTGCTGCCCCCAGCGGAGGAGCTGCCTGTGCTGTGTGGCATGCAAACTGGTTAAGAGGACGTGCGGTAACTGTAAACACAAAACAACTGCATTGTATAAAGTAATCGCACGGTGACCTGAATTGTAAATGTAACAGCAACATTGTACGAACAGCTCAGTGTGTAATAGTTGTAACAATGATTGCTTGCAGTCTGTCTTGTGACATACTGGTGAGAGTTAGAGCCTGTCCTGTTAATGTACAATAATAACTCTATGTCAATACGATTTTTAACCGCATATATTTGGACTACTTAAATATAAGAGAATTTTGCTCGGTTAATGTTCTATATTAACATTTTAAACCAAAACGTACTCTTCCCTTCAAGTAAGAATTTCTGAACATTTTGTAGTATTACATTTACATCTATATTTGTTTCATGTAATTTCTTTTGTAATATATTCCTATTACTCACTTCATTGCTTACTCAACTTTAATTCATAGGTTATAGTAATATTAGTTATAGTAATATTAGTATTAAATGCTGGGATGTCAATAATCGTGGCACGTGTTTTTGTTGAAAATAATTATTTCTTGATGAAGGATTTGTTTTTCTTTGATTAGATTTATGTGATTGAAAGATTTTTTTCAGTGTGACATGAAACTACTTCACTAAAAAGTTGGATTTTTTCTAACCCTTTTTACAAATCTTTACAAGGGGTGCCAATAATTGTGGAGGGCACTGTATATGCAAACAAGCGCACCCACAACACAAAAATCATTTATCATGCATTATATCTAAACTCTCATGCATCAACAAGACTCAGCAAATTATTCAGCAACACAAAAAATGTGGCTTTTTGCATACATGAAATAATCATGTATACTGTTTTGGGGAAAACATTTTTTGTATAAAAAAATTTCAAAACTACTGAACAAAGTATTTCGATACAAATTACATTATAATTTTGTGAAGTTAATCAAATACAAAATACTATTTTTGTATATATAATACATACAGTATATTAATCATATGTATCAGAAATACTGTCCATCTTTGAGCACTCCATCAGAGTCTTTTTGTAACGATCACTTATCAAAGCCACCACCACTGATATTTCATCACTTGCACGTTAGTCATGGTTTAGAAGTATGGAACTTGGTTTAAGATGACACTAATATAGTTGCTATTAAGTGTATACAAAATATGGGATCGAAGACCCACATACACAAACAGTTGATGTGTTAATCATGGATTGAGAGTACATCACAGTGTACAGGGATATTATCTTTGTGCACGAGTTACACATACTTAAGATTTTCACTCGTAGTTGCTGCATGTTACTTACAGAGCTGAATTTAAATATTGACAAGTGTTGTGTAAGCCTACTCAAAGTCAGGTCAGGTCAGGTTAAGGAGCTTGCAGTGGTACAGTCCGTTACCGCACCTACCACCCAACGAAACCCCCCCCGAAATGGCCGTCTAGGAGATACGAGACCTCCTAGGGGCTGCTTGTGTTCCCTTTCAGTTCCTGAAAGGAGACATCAGTGGGGCATTGATGGCAGGTACTATTCACCCTTCCTTGTCTACTGCTGGAGGGGGTTTCTTTCTTGTGGAGAAGAAGGATGGGTAGCTTCATCCCTGTGTTGATTACACTGGTCAACAGTCATTTTGCTACTGGAGTTCTCTCAGCTGTACCTTATCAAAGTCCACATGCTGACTCTAAATCTGAAAACCGTTTTTGTCTATCACGTCCCATTTTTAAGTTATGGGTC
>JAODJU010000119.1:30506605-30531693 GCA_026776725.1 Gnathonemus echidnorhynchus | reverse complement strand
GGAGAGGCTGAAAAAGGAGAGGGAGCGGCAGGAGCAGGAGAGGCTGAAAAAGGAGAGGGAGCGGCAGGAGCAGGAGAGGCTGAAAAAGGAGAGGGAGCAGCAGGAGCAGGAGAGGCTGGAGAAGGAGCGGCAGGAAAAGCTGGAGATGGAGCGGCTGGAGCAGGAGAGGCTGAAAAAGGAGAGGGAGCGGCAGGAGCAGGAGAGGCTGGAGAAGGAGCGGCAGGAAAAGCTGGAGATGGAGCGGCTGGAGCAAGAAAGGCTGGAGAGGGAGCGGCTGGAGCAAGAAAGGCTGGAGAGGGAGCGGCTGGAGCAAGAAAGGCTGGAAAGACTGGAGAAGGAGCGGCTAGAGAAAGAGAGGCAAGAACTGGAGCGAGAGAAAGCTTTAGTCCGAGAGAGGGAGAGCCGTCTACCACCATGGAAGCGTGGACGAGAGATTGGGGTATTTTCCTCTTCCTTACATCCAGCTTCAACTCTATCCACTGCAGCAGATAAATGTGTGGAATCCATGGATAAGGACCTGGAGAGGCAGGAACCAGTTATAGCACACTCCCAGCTGCAGCCACTAGGCGAGAATCAGCCATCCATTCCAGTTTCACCCCAGTCATCCAAGAAGTTCCACTTCCTTCGGGAGACCCGCCAGTTGTCCTCACCCTCTACCGCTACCCCAGTGATCAAGAGGCCCCGTACCTTTTCTGATACCCCCCCTTCAGTGGAAAAGGAGGGTGGCAGCAAAACTACTATTCCAGAGGGAACATCTGCCACACAGAAGGACATAGACACAGATTTTCAAACCTCCATTGTCATTGCAGACACACAGGAATTACAGAAAACACTCCCGCAGCAGGGTGGCCATGCAGGACTTCTGCAAACTCATGATTTGGATGAAAAGGGCATATCGACTAAGCTGTGTGAACCCCATCGACAAGTATCAGTGGATGAACTCAAGCCATTAAAGGAAGTTGAATCAACACAGAAGGAGAAACAAAGAGCTGCTGAGGTAGAGGTACCTAAAGGAGCTCTTGAGCATTCCCTGCCTGCCTTGCCCCCTTCACCTCCACCAGAAGAAGCTGAGGTGGGAAGAGAGGGTGAAAAAGAGGAACACTCATCTCACTCTGACTCCTCTTCTTCCGACTCGGATTCTGGGTCATCGTCTTCTTGCTCCTCAGGCTCCTCCTCTTCATCATCATCATCTTCCTCTTCACAGGACCAAAGCATCTCTGCTTCCAGTAACAGGAAGGTGAGTTTGATGTCTGTCCTGGGTTTGAATTATGTCTTTGTGGTGCAGCTCAACACTCTGAAGCACACATTGATTCTTACTGGTCAGGTTATGGTTTGAGTTTGAGCAGCATCTTTGTAGCTGTGCTTGTGAGGGAGATCTGTTGAGATACCTTGGCTGGGTACTGCAAGGTTTTTTTTCAGTGCCTGTAAAATGCTGTTTGCCATTGATGACTTGCTCACCTTACAGGGATACCTAAGCTGTCTATTGGTGTGTAGAGTGTTTGGGTTTGGTTTTTTTAATGCTAGGAAATGGTGTTGTGGTGTTGGGCAGGTAAGTTTCTCAATTATTAGAAAAATTCAATGAGAGTAGTTCCTACTAAAGTTTTTGACACTGAAAAGGGAAATGTGAAACAAAATGTTGACCTGCTACTCCATAACAAAGGATATAAAAAGATGAGTAATTATTTTGCTTGTACTTGCACGAGGCTCCTTACTGTCTGGAGCTCTTGGACCATTATGTTGCCATTTTTCAATGAAAAAATTTGTAATTTGAGAGATGCTCAAGTGCTGCTTCAGAATTTGCCATAAGTTCTAGAGATCTGATGGCTGCAGAGGCCGTGGATAGGTTTTATGTTTTCATGGTCAGCATACTCTCTGTTGACCGATCTTGCTGTGGTGCTGGGGGGCTTGTATTCCTGGATAGTTTTGATTCTAGCATTTTCTAGTTTCGTTAGATATCTGATTTAATTCTTTTAGATATCATTCAGCACATGTTATAGGTGATCATCAGTAGGGCTCACAAAATCTATAGCCCGAGATCCGGGACATTCAGTTTTTCCCATCAGACTACCGAAATGTAACAACATCCTGCGCGACAGAAATTATATCCCCTAAGTAAAATAAAATTTCCTTTCCTTCCTGATTCATTTTTTTTTCTGTGCATTTGACTTTCTGTTTGAAGGAAAAACGTTCAAACAAATAAGACATTGATCATCATTTTGGGTTGTCTACCAGTAAGTGTACTCCTAAAGCCTGATTTATAGGAGGGTTGCATTTTGTTGTGTAATTGCCTTGTGTTGCCATCTTGGTGCATTGTCAGTCATGGTAGTGGAGTACTCTGGGTAAGTTAATTCAAGCAAATGAACTCAAGTATAGCTCTATCATGCCAGTCATATTCTGTACACTGCATATGGTGACGAGAAATAATGTTATATAAATGTTACATAAAAGCATATATTATAAAGAGAAAACCAATATTACTGGATGAAACCCATACACAGTGAAAACAAAATGGTGGTTTCATTTATGAGGATATTGTTAATTGTCTGATTTTTCAGATATAATCGTAAAAGTGAAGTAAAAGAAAGCAACTAAAATTCTGGAGGTTGAATTTCTTTATTTCTGGTTTAGTACAAAAACAGCAGGAAAAAGTATGGGTGAAATATTTTGCTGTATTCACGAATAAGCACAAGTATAAATCTCATGCTTCATAATCTTTGACCCTAGATTATCGTTATTTTCATCATGTAATATTAACGTTAAGCAATTACATTATTCTGTTAACATTACAGCACTGTGTCTGTTATTAAAACAAATCTGCTTTGTTAGTGGATGTTTTTAAAGGCAAATTGTTGATCAGATTATTTTATCTCTGGATGTGCAGTTGCAGGGACTGTCTGAGGGGTTGTTTCTTTTTGCTGTACTCTCTCGATGTCTGAGATCAGTGCTTTTAATGGTCATCCAGTCGTCCGTGGTCAGCCTCGACGTCTAGCTCACTGGTGTCGCGCTGCTGAATTTGCTTGAGTACATATATGTATAAGTAAGCTATACATTATAGAACGCCATCAGGGTCAAAACCCTTAGAATTAATGCATCAAATGAATACTCCTTACATATCAATTTCCTGTTTTATGAGCAACTGTGATGTAATTCGGAGAGTCAATTTGTGTGGGTATCAGTTTGGTATTGATGGGAATTCTGGCTCTTTATAGTGATCTATATCATTTGGCTCAGCTAAGTAGTAAGAGCCAGCTCTTTTGACTGGCACACAGTTCTTCGTCAATATAATTTCTAGCTTTTATAATTACAGTTGCAACCCATCCTTTGCAATATGCGATCATCCCTTATTGGAATGCTGCATCCCATATTATATGGGTGGCAATTCTTTTTATAATTCAGCCAAAATAAGCAATGTTGAATGTTGTAAATTACCATGTCGCTGCAAACGCTAAACACAGTGCATCTGGTCCTTATGCAAAAATGTATGTTACAATTTAAATGCTACTCTGGTGTCCATATGCAGTACAGTCGAACTTTGAACAACATGGGTTTGGACAGCGCAGCTCCACTTGTACACAGATTTTATTTTCGAGAAATATATTGGAATTTTTTGTCTTGTGTAGTGTATGTCAAATGCACAAAATATGCATTTGCATTTTTATTAACAAACATGGTATTTATTACACTAATCTGTTGCATAAAATGTTCATTTTAAAAAAATTCTACAAAAGAGCTGTGGTTCCACATAGCTTATAGCAGGGGTGGCCAATCTTATCTGCAAAGGGCCGGTGTGTGTGCGGGTTTTCACTGCAACTCCCTAATTAGAGGACTGATTGTCTGAAGAGTCCTCACACCTGGGTTTGAACAGCTGACCTACAGGTTATTCCAAAAACCTGCATACACACCGGCCCTTTGCGGATAAGACTGGCCACCCCTGGCTTATAGGGTTAAATCACCTCTGCATGAATCGGCAAATCTTTATGAATTTGTTTTTCACCTCTTTTCATTTTTGATATCTAGTGTTACCAATACATGTAGCATCTGCATGCAGTGTTTTGTATCATAAGGTTATTAAGTAAGCATTATACTAAACCTTCCCATCTGCCAGCACTGCACAAACTGGAGTTACCTCATGAGCTCAAAATCAATCCTGAAGAATTTGTAGCCTTTTTTCCAGGGCAACCTCATTTATGAGCAGGCACCCTGGGGTTACCCAGGAGGCTGCCTTATGGGCAACCTGAAAAAATCCTTAAAATCGAACACTGGTGGTGATGACAGACTGCTGTGTCCCAAGTTCACTACTGCTATCAAATTCATGTTGCCTCGATCGTACATAGTGGCTGGTTTGCCTAATGTGAAATAAGAATGGTCTTTAGCATATGCTTCAGGGGTAAATTTAAAAAGACAAATTTGGGCTGCCACTAACAACTATTTTTCTGTGGATTGATCTATCAACTATTTTACCGATTGGTCGATTTAATCTAAATGTAAAATCTTTTGACGACATCGAACTGTGTTGTTACAGGGCTTTACACAATGGATGTCGGGTATTCGGCAGTATGCGGATATTATTTTCGCCCACAATTTGATAAGCAAATTAGTAGTATGTCTAAAATATTAATGAAGTGCGTGTTGTGACTCCCAGAAGTTAGTAATCTGCTTAAATTCGGCATTTTCTTATGCTTATTAAACTGGATTTAGCGGAGCGCCCCATGCTTTAGGGGTGGGTGGGGGAATCAATTCTGTCACAAATTGTGATTCTTCAAGGTGGCGATTCTGGCACCTCTGTGAGAGTTAAAAAATACATATTTAAACTAGTGTAAACAGTTCTTTATGTTCTTATGTTCATGTTGACAGCGTTTAAGGTAATGGGTGCCAGAATGTCACTTAAGATGCACTTTTTACATTCCCACCTCGACTTCTTCCCACCCAATCTTGGTGATGTCAGCGATGAGCATGGGGAGAGATTTCATCAAGATATCAAGACGATGGAAAGCAGATATCAGGGAAAGTTCAATCCCAGTATGATGGGAGACTACTGTTGCTTCTTGCAAAGAGAGACGAATGTACAGTACAAGCGTAAAAGCAAGTGTCTCAAACATTTTTGAACATGCTGACATCACTTGTGTGAGTTAAGATAGGTGTATATATGGTGTAACATGTCTCTTTATGTGTGTTGATGTTTGTTTTCAGTGTGAAATCCTTAACACAAGTTTGGTGGGACATAGTTCATAATAAAAAAAAATTGTGCCGAATGGCAAATTATCTTAAACATCAGCAACGTGTAGCTCAGAAACCAGACGTGATGCTGAATTTTAATTACAGATCTGAAATCAGCATCAAAAACTGAACTAGAAACACTTCTCAAGTTCTCAGTAGCAAACAAAAAGTTTTTTTTTGTTGACCAGTGTTATAGGGACCTCAGCAAGATCACCATGAAGAACCGGTATCTGCAGGGCCGGCCCGTGGCATAGGCAATATAGGCAAATGCTAAGGGCGCCAACTTCTGAAGAGGTGCCGAACTGCCAGCAAATTTCACTTTGCCTCAAGAGGGGGGTGCTGGCGGTGATGCTCGCCTAGGGCGCCACACCGGCTTGGACCGGTACTGAGTATCTGGTACCTCTGTTGTCATCAGTCCTCTACCTTCTTCAGGGAGCAAGGATTTTTACCAAGCTAGATCTATGGGACACCTACCACTTGGTCTGGATCCGTGAGAGGACAAGGGAAAGGCAGTCCAGGACGGGCCCCAACTCCGGACCCTGAAGGGGCGACAACGTTTCCTGGGGTTCGCAAACTTTTATCTGCACTTTTCAGCCCTGCCACCGCCCCACACTTTTCAGCCCTGCCACGTATGCATGTTTCATCTCACTGAGCAGATTTCATTGTAGCTATTCTTGACTTTTTGAATTCTTGATTTTGTTTTTAATCACAGGTGTTTGAAATCTAGGTCAGTAGTCACTTACAGCAAGTTGTTAAACTTCAAGTTAATGAGTTAATTTGAAGTTAATAGATTGATTGCCATTTTATTATCAAGTAATGAGAACAACCTGCTGTAATTAGCAAGGAGCCATCAGACCTTCTGCATGATCCTGGGCTTGGGCATTACAACATGCTGTAGCCTATACAGTATGTGCATAAAATACAAAATAGGCCTAATGAATGCATAATCTGCATAGACTTTCTCATAGACTTTAATTCATTGGCTAAAGACTTACTTCTCAGGTAAATGGTTATAATGAGCAGTTCCCGGGTAGCCTAGGGCTTTGGCACTGTTGCGTAGCCTACATCTGCTGTCAGGGAAGCCAAATGAAATTGCCATCTGACCTAATTAGTCTACAAACTCTCATTATAACCCTGAATCTTTGGAAAGCTGTAAATTCCATGGAAATAGGTAATATCACCCGTGTACCTAATTACATCTGCATGCCTCATATCTGAACAAAAAGAGGTCTGATTCAGTTTTAACAAGCATCATTATCAGTGATTATGTGCCCCCTGGTGGTCATGACCCTAAATTAAATGAAAATGGTGACAAAAAAGTTAATGTTGTTTTCCAAAGCCAATCATTACAATGGTCTGTACCCTTAACCAACAGTGAGTGAGTACCCCTGCTGTAGCTCCCCCCCCACACACACACACAATAGTTAATGTTTTTAATGATAGAAAACTAAAGTTTAATGAATTATGTTAAAGCTACAATGTCCACTAATGTGTTTACAAAAAGGCAGTAGTGTAGCAAATGGAGGCAATTTTATATTGATGAAAAGAATTTAATAATCATTTAAATTAATAATTTAAGTCACAAAACTTCAATCCAAAGATTTTATTTTTAGTGGCTACACAAAAAAGGACAAAGAAATAAGAGGATACTTAGCAAGAAGAATTTGAAACTGATGTCTGAGATCACAAGTTGTTAACATGTTGTCTATGTGTTGTCTGAACCCGGTCCTGTCTGTGTATTGTCTACATGCTGTTAACATGTGAAAAATTAATTCACTTTAACATGTTGTTAATGCATTGCCAAGGGGTTAAAAAAATCACATATTTTTGATCTACTTGGATTCTATAACAACCTTTCGCATTCTGAAAATGATGCCACGGTCCCAGAGGGCACAGAATGTTTTTGATGCAACAGACCCACGTACAAAGTGCAAATAAATGTATTGTTGAAGAAGATGTCATGTTTGGAGAAGTTTTTCAAGTGCTATGGGGCATTTTCATCCTTAAAGTGGGGAGAGTAGAGATGTAGGTGTAGGAGTCTATTCTCAGTTTTCTTTCATGTAGTTTACATTTTAATATTTATCATGTAGTTACTACAGAACAGTCATCATCACCGGAGCCAGGGCACATTTTCAATTTTAAAAACATATTACTAATTTGGTTGATAATGTTAACATTGGTGCTTGTCTGGCCCTGTCCCAAGTGTCTTGTGTCCATTTGGCCAGCAGGTGTCAGTGGCCATCCTGTTCCGTCCTTTGTCTTGTAGCCCCTCAGCCCCTTGTGTGTTGCTCTACTCACCGGGCCCCAATGTGACTTACTGGGCTGCGCGGTCGGCCATCATCTAGACTCCTTTTTTCGTGGGCTTGAGGCTGGCCAGAGGTCTTTTTTTTAAAAAAAACAAAGCTTGGGAATATTTCAAAGAGCAAAAAAAAAGTCACTTTCCAAAAAAAGAACTAACGGTAACATTTTACTTAATGCTATATTTTTAGCAATTTATAAACATAATACATTATAATGCATTCATAAAACATGGCTATAAGTATTTATAAAAAGGCATAACGCATTATATCCATGTTTATTATGCATTATTGACTGCTTTATGAAGCTCTGATCTATAATGCACTATAGATACCTTTATAATGCAATACAAAGCATCCTTAATGCATATACCTATAATGCATTATAGATGAGAGCTTCATAAAGCATTCATAATGCATAATACGCATGGCTATATTATGTTATGCATTTTGATAAATATAGCCATGTTTATAATACTTTATTAATGCATTATTATTTGTTACAAATGTGTTTATAAATGACTAAAAACGTAGCCTTAAGTCTTACTGAACTAATATGAGTAGAGACACAAGATATAAGAAACACAAAAGTTAAGGCTGCTTATTTTTTGGTAATGTCAAAGTGATAACCTTTTGCTTTCGTTGCAAGTATCATTGTTTGGTTTGGCACGAGTGAACCCTGATCCTCACAGAGCCTGGCAAACGTTTGTAAATTGGCACCTTTTCTGAAGTTAATCCTCAGTGTATGAAACAATTCAGGATTAACTGCTGCCAACTGTACCATAGGAGCCTGGTTAACAACTGTGTTCCTATTTACTTTCATCCTTTGGTAGGCTGCCATCTCTGTGCTACCTCCTTTCACCAGCTCCAGGACCTTGTAGTATCTTTTGATGGAATCCTCAGGTGTTCATAGTGAAAGAGGCAGCCTTTGTACAATGAAACCCCTGAATAGGGACTTTATTATGGAAACTACACACGTGGACCTATAGGGAGCTTGGACATGCAACAAATGCCAGGACTGAGGAACGCAGGACACAAATAAACTACTGGTAACGGGGGAGTATACCAGGGGCAGGTGTGGACCAGAACAAAAACAATAAACGATGGATGAGAAACAGCTGGGACTATAAGGCAGAGGTGTATAAAAAAGCCTTGGAGCAGCATTGAAATACAAGCTGTAATGAGGCACCTTAAAGAAAATGTAAGGAAAGGAGTAACAATGTAAAGTCTGCAAAAATACAGAAGCTTATGTACTAAACAACATGAAAGCCCACATATAAGGGACTTTGTTTATTACAATAGTTTAATAGGCAAAAAAACAGCATTGTTATTAAGATTCCTTACTAGTAATTACTCTTCAGTGTTATGCTTCTCACTTTTGTATTTTTCACTTCAGACACTTTAGATAAATTTTTATATGTGCCATGAAATACTAGGGGTGGTCTTTTTCATTGGTATATGTGAACATGTTCTATGAAATATGAGGTATTGTCATGAAAAAAGGGGCAGGTGTAAGACAAACTAAACGGGACTTTATTGATCTAAATGGACCGACACAGGGAAACAAAACAGGACCACGAGGGGTCAAGACAGGAAAACTAGCACAGGGAGGGACACAGGCAACAGGTCTACTACTATCAATGACAAGAATGTGGAGCACAGGCAAACACTAAAATACTAGGACTAACGAAGAGCAAACGAGAGGCAGGTGATTACAATAGATACAAACAGAAGGGAATGGAATGGCCAGCAATGACCTGCTGCTCAGATCCTTACTCTTGCCCATTTTTCCTGCATCCAGCACTTCAACTTAATGAGCTGACTGACCTGATATATAATGGCATCCTTGACAGGTGCCATTGTAATGAGATAATCAATGTTATTCACTTCAGCTGTCATGTTATAGCTGATCGGTGTAAACATGTCACGAGCCATACAAGTAAATTATAGGTAAAAAAAATGCTGTTTCATTTTAAACCAATTCAGGATGCGACTTATCCTGCAGTTTTGACCACACAATCAATCCCACCAAAAACAGATAACTAAGGAAATGACTTGCTCATCTACCATTGTTTTGGAGCTTCATGTAAAATTGCATGTGAATTTTAACCTGACTTTTGTGTGTCCTGTGCTTCTTTAGAAAAATGGTCACAGTTCCTGTTGTATGGTGGGAAAGTGACACATCGAAGTGAACTTGTGTGTGAGCTTCAAAGGTATTTAGTCTCTGCACAGCTCTGGTCTTAGATATCAAATATTTTTAAGCAATGCAAGTCTATTTTTTACATTTACTGAAACAGGAATTGTCAGGAAACTATCTCAACTAGCTTGTACTTAATATATGTATTATGGAGAGACGTTTTGGCATTAAAATGTATAATTTTGCATGGGTTACATGGGCACCTTGCAATATCCAAGTTGTTAAAATATTTTTATTAGTTAATAAAAATATCCAACTCTGTTTTTTTTTTTTCAAACATAATGCATTGTTTTATTGAAGTCAAACCTCAAGCAAATTCTGAAAATGATCAGATCTGTGGAATGTTACGTAAAAACCCTTCAGAATATACTCTGACAGAGGAAAACATTTTGAGGTCATAATCTGAAATTAAAAAAAGACAGTTAATATACGTACAAAAAATATACGTCCCTAAACACGTTAATAAGCTAAATATTACAGGCATTCTAAAGACACTACATCAAAATGACTGATTTATCTTCTATTTCTTATGTACAAGTCTACAAGCATAACTCTTTTACATCAGCAGTAACATAAGCTGAACAAGAAAACAAATATTTGTAGTCACTCTGTTTCAACATCAATACACATATAACCCTAGCAGAAAGTCCAGGGAAGGTCACACTACAATGTGTCTTGAAGGTGATGTTTATTCAGCCTAAGACAATATAATTTTGGATTGTTTTATTACATCTGAGTGTATAGTTTGGTGATAAGAGTCAACAATCATGGAAATTTATACAACAATGAAACTGACATGCTGATAATGACCCAGGACATAATTCCCTTTTAAAGCAGATGCATCATGTTTTTAAAAATCGAAAGTTAGATTCCAAGGTGAGGTCAATACGCACTGTATATAACCATAATACATACATATTCAAAGAAAATATATTTTGTGGTTTGAGGATAACTGTCCTGTCAATCATTAAGACATGTCATGACACATATGAAAACGACGTTCCTGTACAGTATGAGTGAACTATTTCAGGATTAATATGGTGGAAAATGCCTGTCAAGAACTGAAACGGTTAATCCTGAGGTATGTGTAAACCATCCCCGCCTCCATCCATCCAGCCATAGCCATATATCTATTAGAGGGTTGTGCTGAGCCTGAAGCCCGTCCTGGGGACCTCCACGCAAGCACTGCCAGAGCAGCACAGGGCAATTTAGAGAGAATAATGCACTAAAACCTGTTCAGCTGTATTTGGAACTACTTGGGAATGAGCAACGCAAAGGAAGAAAACTCCAGAACACAGAACCCTAGCAGACAAGTGAGCAGCAGAAGCACAGAAGCTTGATGGAAGACCGAGGTAAACGAAACGGACACAAGGAAACGAAGGCTGAGAGGAGGGAGATTTTAGCAGAAAGAGCAGAAGCTAGGGTTTGCACTGCTGGAGCTCTGGAAAAGCATAACAACAGTATCCAGTACCAATACTGCAATACTCCAATACTCTTACTCAAAACTAAAGACAACACTTAGACAATGGGCATAAAATTTTCAAGTAAACTTCAAGGAATTTCTGAAGAGGCATCTGATTCTTCCAGTGAATAAAGTGACTTGACGTGCAGAACGCAACAGTAACTGATACTAACTGGAAGTATTGGGATAAAAATGTAATCAAATCAGCTTTGACTAATTCAGTTCCCTTATGTCCTTCTCTAAGCACTGGCTTTTGTGGACAACCTCCCTGTTCACACACAAGAGTAAGAGCATAATGTCACACATTAACTGCAGTCACCAGTACCTGATGACAAAGTCAAACAAGAGGTGGTGAAAATATAACTACTGAGGTATAAACATGTAATGTGATTTTTGGCAAGTACAGAGTAACTACATGAGTATAAATCTTCAAAAAGTACTTCACACCACAACAGCTACTTGCCATTTAAAGTTCATTACGGTATTTTCACAACACAGGTGAAGTAATCTTGGCTACTGCGGCTATGACAGGTTACATAGTTGGAAAAGGATGTGATGTCATTTTAAAGCCCCATGTGATCAAGACTCATTCTAGGTCAGATTCACTATATTTTATGAAATAAAAGTTCTTGCTAGTGCTCATCACAGTAAATGTCACATAAACCGATGAAAGGATGTAAATGATCACATCACTGAGCGACATTTTTTACATGATATATATTCCACTGATCGAACAATTACAATGTTTTAAAATATCCATAATAATGAAATGGTATAATATGTTATATTATTGCTGCATGTAATACAGATAAAAATAAAATGCTAAATTGATAAAAATGCTTAAAGACAAAGTATAAAATAGAAAAAAAAAAACATACAAATGGGAAAGCTCTAAAATCTGCCTCTATTAAAACAATTTGGAAATAGAAACATTATAGCGAAAACAGTCCAGAAAGTTTCAGCAGTATTTGGTGTGAACTGCACCAGTTGTTGACAGGTGCAGTATTAAGATTTATTAATTTGGATTAAGATCTGGTGGATAGAGCACACATTCAAACCACTTTTTTAAACAAACAAATATACTGAAGTGTAAAGATGAGACCTGTTTCATAACACGTACAGAGAAATATGTTTTAATTATTAAAATTTACGGTACTACTTTACAATAAGGCTCCCTTTTGGCACTTATAACTGGTAGTAACTCATTAATAAAAAGAAAACAGTTATAACTGCTTCTAATTGTCTATTAATGATTTACAAAATGTTACAACCTAATTAATAACCTGATTACAAACCATTCATAAACTCTTTATAAGGGTAGTCTTAGTGTAAAACGGTACCAAATTTATCATAAGGATACTTCCTGGTATAAACTTAAAAATGTGACATTAAAATTCATAAATATGGAAGAATACAAATGATCTTTATTCTGCAACATTCTGCATTACCTAGATTTTGGAGTATAAACAATTTGTCCAAAACAAGGAGCCAAATGCATTTTTACCAAGATATTCTCTTGAAGTTTCCTAAAAATAAAAAACTCTTCTGACATTCCAAGATCACATTCACTGATCGATTATTACACATTAATACACTTTTGTAATACACAAACAGGAGGAAGTATTCAGAATTGGCAAGGCTACTTGACCATATCAAGATGTCAAAAAACTGAACATCAGAATACAGGATCTGAATACCAACAGATCATTTAAAACAGGATGCACAAGTGCCCACGCACGCACGCAAGCACACACACACACACACACACACGCCCACTCACTCACGCACGCAAGCACACACACACACACACATGCGCAACACACACACACATACCTCAATGGGATTTTTTTTTTTTTTTTTTAAATCACAGAGTGTTGCTGTAAACATACACAGATAAATATATTTAATAAATATATGTTAAAAAATTTGACCCAAAATAAAGATGGGTTTCATCTGCTTAATCATCATCTGTTAAGACTCTGAAGAATCCTGCGATGAGGATTTCGATGGGCTCTTGGTATAATGCTCTGAAATGTGATGCAGTCCAGTTAAAATTGCACAAATATTTTATATATTTATATATGAGGTACATAATCCAGTATTTTTGGAGAGATTAATGAACCTTTATGGGAATAAGGAAGGGAAGAGGAGGAGAGAGCGGCGTTGTTAATAGGTCATATAACGGAGTATATAACAGCAGCCTAGTAACCAATATCACAGAAAAAGCACTTTTCACATGAAACTGAATAAATTCAATTTGAAATTACCACTGCTATAGAGGACACACTATTGAATAATAGAAAAATAAAGATCAATAAGTGGGTTAAATATTATGGTTCTAGAAGGCTCAGCTTTTACTATGCTGAGTGAGGACCGCATGATGACTGCTTTATAAATGTGGCAGCTTTTACTATGTATCAGGCTGGGCAAATGAAAGACTTGTGCTGGATCTCCTGATTTCTGTTTAACCGGAGGTGTCTGTTTAGGCCCACTCCTTATCTACTACGTCTCCGCTTATCCCTCTCTTGTTCTTACTCCAGGACATCAGTAGGGGGCGCCTTCACCGGGCTCTAGGGGCTCCTCTTTCACCTTGATCTCGTCGAGATGGGACACGTGTGCGGGGGGCATCTCTGGGTTGTGTCTTGAGCAGCAGGGCCTGCTGTCAGGTACGGAGGGCACAAGAGCCCCCCCCTCATGCTCTTGGCAGAAGGAACTGGGGCAGTAGTGGCAGGACGACGTGGCTGGGCTGTGGCACACGCTGCACTGGTGCCATGGACACTCCCAGCGTCCTGCAGTGCCGCCAGTGAGAGAAGTAGACAGGCAGGCTGGGTTAACTGCAGTGCCGCCAGTGAGAGAAGTAGACAGGCAGGCTGGGTTAACTGCAATACCGCCAGTGAGAGAAGTAGACAGGCAGGCTGGGTTAAGTGCAGTGCCGCCAGTGAGAGAAGTAGACAGGCAGGCTGGGTTAAGTGCAGTGCCGCCAGTGAGAGAAGTACACAGGCAGGCTGGGTTAACTGCAGTGCACATGGGTTCAAATGCTAAAAGCACCACAAATATTTTGACGATACTTCCACATACAAGCAACATGATCCATCAGTCTAACTTATGCAAAGCAAATGAACTTGCAGCCTATTGTAGAGAGCATACAGCATGAGGCAGGGAACACGAACACACACACACACGCACGCACACACACACGCACGCACGCACACATGCACGCACACACGCACGCACGCGTATATCTTTGTGGGGACTCTCCATTCATTTCTACTGGGAAAATTCTAATCCCAACATGACACACACAATCGGCAATTCACCACCAGGGAGGACCATACCGTGCGGCGGCTTGGTCATGCTGAGACAGCGGAGGTGGTAAGCTTTCGGGCAGTCCTTCCTGTCACATGTGACGAGCTCCCCAGCCTCGCCACAGAGGAAGCAGGCGGACTCGTGGGCCAGCTTCCCCTCACAAGGCTTCACCTTACGCTTCTTGGGCTTCGGCTTCGAGCTGCGGGCCTTTTCTTCCTTCTCGGTCCCTACTGCACTCTGGAGAGAGTATAAGCAAGAAGAACACACATCAGCACCACCTACTGTCACGGAGTGAGTACTACATTTGTAAGCTGAAGGCAGTAGGGATGTTCCCCTTTAAGATGTCCAGAGGAGCTCCTGCTCCCCCTTGAGGATTCTGACAGAATATTTAACAAATTATTAGTCAAACTTTCTACTCTACAAATGTATAAAAGCTATGTGATTTATAGTAGTTGCCGGTAAATGATTAGTTCAAGGATTATAGCTACATACTAGGAATGTAACAGTACACGTATTTGTACCAAAAAATTTCGGTACAGGTCTTTCGGTTCAGTAGGCATATGTACTGAACGAATGCAGCAAATGCAGCAAATGCAGAACCTTTGCGTGTTTGTGTGTTTCCCCCGAGCGACATTCGGAAAGGGGCGGGTGAAGCTGCACCACTATGCATGTGCAGTGCGTCCTAATGTGAAGCTGGAAGCTGTTAACGTGAATACAAGTACAGTGCAGGTATTTTTAAATGCTGCACCATAATGGATATTTATTTTGTTATTACCTCAAAAAATACAAAGCATATTTGTGTTGCACAGCTCTAATATGCTAATGTGCATATAAAGTACAGATCAGGTACGGATGATGTTCTAAATGTGCACTTCAGTGGATATTTATCTTATTTTTATTGAGCGAATATTTAAGTAAATTTTAGTTTTTTATTAGTAGGTTGCAGCAATATAGACAGAGACTTTCTTAATTAAAAAGACAGGCATATTTTGTCCAGCAAACCACTGTTTAATAAAGAAAAAAAGAAGCAATTTATGCTTTGTTACTTTTACCCCGACTGCCCTGATTTTTGTGTATCGTTACACGCCTGCTTCCCGCAGCCGTGCTTCGGTCAGGATAAAAGGCTCCTCACCTTCGGCTGCATCCCCAGGAAGCTGCTGCAGTTCTCTGCAGCGCAGTGGCAGGATATTCTCCCGTCGCCCAGGCACTCCAGGTTGTAGTTAAAGGTCAACTCAGTGCCTGCGGTAAACAGCACAGCTGCAAGCGTCAGTCGCTGACAGACAGGCATCTGAAGTCGGCTGCCGGTCGACAGGAGATTCTCAAAAATGTCTTCTGCCTGAATCAGCTGCCCCTGCTATGTCACGATGTGACATATGGGTTAAATGCAGAGGACACCTTTCATTGTTCTGCACTGTGTGCTGTGGAGTGTCAACCATGACAATTAATCACTTTCCCTTCCCTTAGTTCTTGATTTTGCTCAAGGCTTTTCTTGCTGTTGGTCAGAATATCACACATATTTCTGGAGTGGCGCATTCAACGGTGACTCTTTTTCTGTTTTAAAGCATCAAAGATGAAATATCTGAAAATAAAAGTGGATCTAATCACCCCTACAAAGGCAAAACACAGTAATTACGCTGACAGTGAAGCTGAAAAAAGGGACTTTAGGGCTTTTTGACCTTCCGCCCATATGTCTAGGCAGGCAGGTAAATGGTACTGTAGTTATACAAAACCGAGCTTCAGAGACAAAATTTGGGTTATAACTCAACTTTGATTAAAAATGAAAAAAAGAAAAAAAACATGCAGTTTGGCGTTATTTTACTCAGCTTCTCTTATAACTCACAGAATCTGTGTTGACAGTGAAGGTTCTTGCAAACTGACAAAACACCAACGGCAGAGAGAAAAGTCAGTAAAAACACAAGGTCCCCTCACCCGCCTCGATGTCGCGAACGGCGAAGAGGCCCGCGCGGATGTCCCCGTTCACCGTCCACTTCTGCATCTCGCAGTTGGGTTGGCAGCTGTGGTTCATAAAAGCGGAGAAGTTCCCCTTGTGCCCAGCATCGATCTTGCGGTCCTGTGGATGAAGACACATTCTGAGTGGTCCTCACGCCCCAGCCATCGTGCCCCCCCCCTCCTCTCAGAGAACCGATCTCAGGCTAGCAGGCACCTCCTCTCGTCACACATACCTTAGTGAGCGTAAATATGTGGAAGTCGGTCTCATGGCTGTCGTGAGTGTTCTTGATTCGCTGCCCGCATTCCTCTGAGTCAATCACCTCTCCGACATACTCAGTCACGAAATCCCCCTTTGACAATGACAAATATCCAATAAGGACTCCAGCTGTTTATATTCAAGTACTTAAAAGCCAGTAAACAAAGCACCTTCAATGCCTAACTGGGTGGGATGATGGTTCAGTGAGTAGCACTGTTGCCTCAAACCTCCAGCGTTAGAGGTTTGACTGCAATCCCAAACTCTTAGGTGATGCCATCATCCTTTAAGTCTCCCCTGGGACTGATTGACTGTCTGTCTGTCTGTCTGTCGTGGATGGCATAGCCTGACCCTAACCAGAACTATCACAGCTGAATCCAGAGGGCTGGTGATAATACCACACAGGGGCCTCACCTTCTTCAGGTCTTGCTTGGTCTTCAACCCCCAGCCCCGGCCCTCGGTCTTGACGATCTCCATCTCGGGGTAGAGGCGGCGAGAAAAGCGCTGGTTGTGGCAGCGGTCGCCAGCGGGGCACACCTGCGGGTGGCACTCGCACTGCAGCATGCGGTTGAGGCACTGCGAGTCACGGCCGCAGGGACTCTCGTCCGTCGGTCTGCAGTTGCAGCGTGGAATCTCCGACGGGTCTGTCCCCTGTGGCTGCACCTGCCCCACTGGCTTATTGGCCTGACAAGAAGAGGCCAGGAGGACACCGGTTAGGGAGGCGAGCTGAACTCCTCTGACACGCCAAAGGAACTCGACTGCTGTCGACATCCTCATCTGCTGTGACGGCGGCTAGTGTTCAGTCAGCCGCCGACGGCCGCTCACCTTGATGAACTTGTACGGCGGCGGCTTGCGGGAGTTCCGCTCTTGCTCTAGGGCCTCCCTGTTCTCCCTCTGTGCCTTGAGCTCCTGGAACCTCCTGGCAGCCTCCTCAAGTGCTGGGAACCCAAAGGAGAGAGGTGTGGCTTACGTTCTACTCATGGGGGATGTATAACTGTAACTAACCTAAACACCTCTTAGTGACATGATGGCTTGACTTAAGGCCATGTTTTCAGTAATGTTTTTACCCATTTTAAACTTCTGTTAAAAACCCATCTATTCAATGAGTATTATTCGTCTTGTTTGTAACTTGTTTGCCTTGTTAAATGTTTTTTTTTTTTTTTCTTTCTTTCTGTAAAGTGTCCTTGAGTGTTTGAAAGGCGCTATATAAATAAAACTTATTATTATTATTATTAATTTATGCATTCATAAAGCATTATAAACATGGGTCTAAACATTTATCAAAAGGTATAACGCATTATAAGTGTATTACGTATTATGAATGCTTTATGAAGCTCTCATCTATAATAGAATAGAATAGAATTATTTATTGTCATTATGCATACACATAATGATATTTTGTTGGTAGGACTTGGCTTCAAGGCAGAATACTTAAATACACAATACACTATAAATAATAAACAGATAAGTATAAAAGACAGCAGCAGTAAAAACATCGTCGAGTCCAGACTTTTCCTGAGGTAATACGCCTGCAGAGACCAGTGATCTATGTGCGTGGGTCAGCAGGGGAGGAATACGAGTGCGTATGTGTGCATGTCTACAGGGGGGCAGGTTAGGGGTAGATGTATGTGTGCATGTCTACAGGGGGGCAGGTTAGGGGTAGATGTATGTATGCATGTCTACAGGGGGGCAGGTTAGGGGTAGATGTATGTGTGTGTATCAGTAGGGGCTGATGGACATCACAGCTCTGGGGTGGAAGCTGTCTTTCAGCTACTGGTACATGTTTTTATGCTCCTGTACCGCTTTCCCGAAGGCAGTGGTACAAACAGTCCATTCCGTGGATGGGTGAGATCCGCAGCTATACGTTTGGGCCTCTTCTGCACCCTTCCAGCATATAGAGAGTCCAGGCCCGGGAGAGGACTTCCCACAATCCCCTGTGCTGTTCTCACCACCCGTGCCAAGTCCTTCCTGTCCTGTGCTGTGCAGTTGCCGTACCACACTGCCATACTGTGATAAAGAATGCTTCCTATAGCAGATCTGTAGAAGTTTGTGAGCAGCCGAGAGGAGAATCTAGCACATCTCATGTGTATATATTATATATAATGCACTATAGATACCTTTATAATGCATTATAATGGTCCCTACAAACATTAGGGATGCAGCCATACTGCATTATAATGGTGTCTATAGTGGATTATAGATGAGAGCTTCATAAGACAATCATAATACATAATACCCATGGCTATAACGTGTTATGCCTTTTTATAAATGTGCATAGCCATGTTTATAATGCTTTATGAATGCATAATAATGCATTATGAATGTGTTTGTAAATTACTAAAAACATGGCATTAAGTAAAGTGTTACCATAGGGTCCTACCTATGCATGAGCAGTTAGAGACAAGATGGACACCCAGAATGCAAAGGCTGATCCACCGGTACCTTTCTTGAATGTCTTGTTGAGGCTGATCTGCCCTTCCGCAAACTGCTTGTCACCCTCCACATAGGGGAAGACCCGGCCTTGGTTGATCCAGTAGTAGTCATGGGATCCGAAGAAGAAGACAGGGAAGTCCCCGATGTCATGCTTCAGGGTCTGGATGTTACAGGGGACCTGCCGGGGGTTACAGATTTCCGCTGGCCACCACCTGAAGAGGAGACAGAGGCCATCTGACTGTCGCGCTGACAAACCAGGAGCATTCTGGGCCAACAGCCGGGCCAACCGCAAGAAAACAGAGTTCCTGAAAATCCCAATAGACCAACTGCAGTTGTACAGCTATAATATTAATTAACCCAAAATTCTACCATATAAACAAATGTCTTGGAAAAAAGTGTCAGCAACATGATTATGATTTGCATTCATAAAATTCATGGTGCTTTTTGGTTTTGCATTTAACTTAGTGCTGCTCTCATCTGTAAAAAATTTCCTCCCTTAATATACCTCAGTCCAGCAATGGGACTTGCATTATGGTACAACAGCAGGAATCCTCTTTCTACACTTCAGACCACCATGATACCTGTTGGTCCTTCCCAAACTTCTGCTTAATGCTATTTGCAATAAAAGCAACAAACAAACACACAAATGCAACGTGTTACCTGTAGCTTCCTAGCTTGACCCAAACGATCTGCTTGTAGTGGGGCTTCTTGCCGGACCTGCAGTCTGGGCAGAGCCACGCCCCCTCAGGCATCTCCATGCTCAGGCACTCGGGGTGGAAGGAGGCGGGGCATGCCTCACAGCACAGCAGCCTCCCCCCTGGCCATACACAGAGAGGGAGGGCGTGTCACTGCTCACACTGCACCAATGGGATCACAGGGACACAGGAGAAGGGGCGGGATCAGCATTCTCCAAGCCTCAAAGCATGCCACGTTCCACTGGTGTCGGGAGAGAGGGGGACTGGATCTGGGTAAATGACCCACCCAATTTATTTAATTTCTCATTCTCTAATCTTGAAGACCAGAAATACCTTCAGATTCAAGGGCTGCAACCTTTGATTGCATTAGCCAACAAAAAAACCTTACTGGATGAGTCCAACAGGTCCAGTTCTGCCAGGCTCTGTTTGGACATTTTTGGTGAGCTCTTCCGAGACGTGTGCAGGTAACCGGTTACCCAAACCAGACACCCCCCTCACATCAATACACTGGCATGCTTCAGGGAGAAGGTGGCAGGGGACAGCCAGCAAGCCATCATCATAGCAAATGGCACATTTGGGGAATTTCATGTCATCAAGTCGTAACACTCAAAAAACAGTGAGCAAATCCTTGGAACCTTTTACACACCAACACCAGAGAGATACCAACACTGTGTGTCTTTAATGATTTTGTGGCTTCTCAAAATTTCACCTCATACTGTTTACCAATGCCCCTTGAATCATCTCCATGGCAATGGCAACATATTTTGGCAAATGTGTACAAACGTTTCTCTAACAAGGGTAGAAAATCTGCTGCATGGCTTTCATGGAAAGATACTGTTGTGATTATTGGCATTTTGGACCAGGATCCTACAAGCGAAAACACTTTAAAGGCGGCAGAGATAAAAAGCACAAAAGGCGTGATAAACTGCAGGGCGGCAATGGCGAATCGATTCTGCCACAGACTCCAAGCTTCTGCAGGGTCCAAAAGCCTAAGCAAGGCAGGAGAGAGAATGATGGGGAAGCGGGGAGAGAGAGACAGGGAGGGAGGGAGAGGAAGAGGCAGGAGAGACAGCAATAGGAGACACTAACAGGGAGACGAGCAAAGAGTGCGACAGGGAAGGAGAGAGAGAGGGAGACGGGGAAGCAGGAGTGAGCAGTGGGAAGATGGGGAAAAAGGAGACAAGGAGATAGAGATCTGGAGGCAGGGAGAGAGAGCTTGTGACAGGGAGATGGGGAGAGAGAACAATGGAGGAGGGAGGGAGGGAGAAATAGTGGTGGGGAGGCATGGAGAGAGAGAGCAATGAGGAAGGAGGGAGTGAGGGAGAATGAGTGACGGGAAGGCAGAGAGAGAGGGAAGGAGGCACGTGAGAGTAACGGGGAGGCAGCAAGAGACAGTGACAGGGAGGCAGTGAGAGGAAGCAACGAGGAGGCAGGAGAGCGACAGGGAGGCAGGAGAGAGACGGGGAGGCAGGAGAGAGCGACGGGGAGGCAAGAGAGCGACGGGGAGGCAAGAGAGCGACGGGGAGGCAGGAGAGACACAGGGAGGCAGGAGAGACACAGGGAGGCAGGAGAGCGACGGGGAGGCAAGAGAGCGACGGGGAGGCAGCAAGAGACAGTGACGGGGAGGCAGCAAGAGACAGTGACGGGGAGGCAGCAAGAGACAGTGACGGGGAGGCAGGAGAGAGACGGGGAGGCAGGAGAGAGACGGGGAGGCAGGAGAGAGTGCAACGAGGAGCGAGGGAGAGAGCATGATGGATCACAGCACCACCCCAGCTCAAAATAAGGCTACAGATTCAACAATGAGACACCACTGCTTACATCGCCTGTCTCTCCATGTAATCACGAAAGACTGATTTATGAAGAGGAACTCGGGTCACCGTGGGTCAACGACTGGCTTCAGTTACGGACGTGGAGAGAAAAATGTGTATAGCAGGTGTGTTTCATCTCCATGCAATCTGGTGACGAGGCAGCCATTCCCGTCCCGAGGCGTGAGGCTGACGAAACGCTGTTTCAAGTGTTATTTTTTTGCATCAACTCAGCGGCAGCGTAAACAGCGGCTGGTTGAGAAGCAGGAGATGGGAAAGTGGCAAGTGCAAAACGGGAAGCAGAATGAGGACTCTGACACAGCCTTAGAAACAAGCACACACACAACACGCTGTACAGAAACAAAATCAGCACCTTTACCTTTCTCCACATTCTTTTTGGTAGCTGACGAAGAAGAAGGAATCATGGGTAATTTCATCAAGTCAGCACGATTTGTTTCAGTCAGAAGGTAGTGTGACTTATAGGCATACGAACTTAACATGTTGTCTGTATGGTCCTGTACTAACATCCCTACACGTGAAACAGACAGGAGAGTTAATGAGCCACAGAGAAGCTACCCATGATTCCAGAAAGAACATCAAGAAGAAAACACTATTAAAACAGGTACAAATGCAGAGTAACTCCAATACAAAGATATTCTCCGGCAGGGAACTATACAACATAAGCTCCATTTCATTATCCTCTCACGTTTTTATAATAAGAACAAAAAGAATTTGAAAAATTTGAGGCATTTCATCAAATATTTAGTGCTGCATCCCTGACTTGTCAATTTCAAACAACTTCTGAGGAGTCTGTTTTCTCCTCAGCGAAAAAATGGGTCATTCCGTACAACATTTCAAAAATAATTACAGTCCCACTCCGACCACAGAATAATAACCAAGCCTGTGGCTCATCGGAGGGAAAAGTGGGCCTGTGATTTGAAACATGTTTGTCATCCAAAAACTGCAAGAGTTTGGGTATGACAACTGATATCGTACTGCACGGCTCTGAAGCTCGAAGGAGAGAGACAGAGGAAAGAAGAGATCGGGAGTGAGGGAAGAAAAGAAGGAGAATGGGAAAAAGAAAATGGGAGCGAGAAGGAAAAGGTGAAGACAAGGAGAGAAAGATTGGGAAAAGGAGACAGTGAAAGGGAGAAAGAGAGAGAGAGAAGAGGGGGAGAAAGGGTGAGCCAGAGGAAGATAAACCGAAAGAGAGACAGAGGGAAGAATGACATTGAAAGGAAAACAGACAGAAAGAATAATAAAGTCTCCAGTTTGAATGTCAACATCAATCACTGCTTATGCTGCCAACCAAGGAAAACACAACAAACGTGACCAAACACTAATACGACCAAAACGTAATCAAATCAGATTGATGTTGATCTAATTATGACGCTTAGCAGACTTGTTCATGCCAGTAAAGGAAGGTGCTATTTCGACTTTTGTTCGTCCTTCAGAAGAAATAGATTTTAATGCAATTAGATGAGTAATTTCTTTAAAATATATTTAATCTTTAGGACGAACAAAAATCACATTAGCACCTTTCCTTCACTGGGCTGAACAGTTCTGCTGAAATTCAAAATGATTCTTTCACACAAAGCACCAGCCTGTAATCTCAATGTGTGATTTTAATGCACAATTTTACATTACAATATTCTATCTGAAAGTAAAATGCTCCTATATGCAAAAAATATTCAACACAAAACTTTAAGATATCTTATTACAGGACTTAAATACAAATCCTGGTCTTAAAATTAATACTAATAAAACTGTAATAATAAATTGTATTTTAGCAATATTGTCCCCCGCAGAAAGGTGAAGTGAAAGGTAAATTTTAAACAACAATAACTATAATTATTAATATTCATAAAAAATCTGTTTCAATGAGACCCCTCCCATTTGAACACTATGTTCATAATACAGCCACAAAGATCTCTCTAGAATCTAGGGTCTACTGTAGATAAAGCTGCTCTGGACAAAAGAGATTACTGAGACTGCAATAAAGGTCTCAACATCAAGTGATTTTCTCTGCGGAGTAAATTTGATAAATAAATAAGATATGGCATCTTTAAACTCCTTCCCCATGATTTGTCAACCCGAGAGCGTGAGACGGAGGTCTCGCCTACGTGGGGGGGGGGGGGGGGGCTCACCCCGGGCACAGACGAAACACCAGCCTACGTTTACCGGGGACACGGCGTGACCATTTCTGCGCGCGCTGGAGTGCTCACTGCAGATGATGATGTGCGGCGTGACGACGGAGCTGCCAGCGGCGATGCAGCCATCCGAAGGGTGATACGCTAAGGGACAGCGGATACAGTGCAGCACCCGGCCTGCAGTGCGCAGAGGGAGGGTCAAACAAACAAACGGACACAAACACATAAACAAAAGCGAGAGACGAAAAGAGCCGTAGGTGTGTAATATTAGAGAAAACTCTTTAAACATGTCTACACTGAAATCATCTCAAATATATATATATATATATATAAATCACAGAAAAATATTTATCCAGTTAAGGTGTGAAAGGCCGCACTGACACTGAAAGAGGGGACACTGCTTTACCTTTGGTTGCCTTGTGCAAGTCTCTTTCCAGACAGCAGGTGGCACAAGTGTGCTGGGGACAGCGCAGGCCCTTGGGATCGGCCACGGTGCCCAGGTACTTGCGGACGCACGCCTCATGGTAGAAGCGGCCACAGCCACTAGCTGAGCAGCGGACTGTGTCTCCATCCGACACCTTGCAGGAGAAACAGGGGTGAGTGCCTGGGGGGGAGGCAGAGAGGACAGGGTGAGACTCGCCACTGGGCCGAGGCGGGCAGGCTGCAGTCCGTCACCGTGCAGCACGCACACCTTATATCCCGGATCCCTGGTGTAGGTCAGAACAGTTCAATAGTTGCCTTGACAACAGATGACCTACTGGATGAATGTATTTTTTTACAAGTCAACGTTGTGTTTCCATCCATCCATCCATCATGGTGAACCCAGGTCCATCCCACTAGAATCAGACACAGGGCATCTAAAACAGGACACTAGTCCACTGTTGGGCACACATGCACCCTCCCTCTCTCTCTCTCTCTCTCTCACACACACACACACACTATCAGAAATTTTGAAAGACTAATTCGGCAAAAATTCACCAAACTGCATGTTATTGGACTGTGGGAGGAATTCTGGCAACATTTATACAACCATCTGTCTATAAAAATGACCGACTATTATGTCAGTACAAACCAAGAATTCAACACTGGCCGCCATGCATAGGAGTGTCCCAAATGCGGCTCCGGCGAGACACCTACCCACCTTACACTCTGCAGGAGTGTCCCAAATGCGGCTCCAGCGAGAGACCTACCCACCTTACACTCTGCAGGAGTGTCCCAAATGCGGCTCCGGCGAGACACCTACCCGCCTTACACTCTGCAGGAGTGTCCCAAATGCGGCTCCAGCGAGAGACCTACCCACCTTACACTCTGCAGGAGTGTCCC